>PDNB01000208.1:0-50472 GCA_002573585.1 Helicocarpus griseus UAMH5409
TATTGTTTCGGGCACCAGGGCCTTTTTTTTGACCCGACCCGCGAAAAAAACAACACTAATGACTGTGGCAAAGTACGAAGATCACATTCTTGATTACAGTGTTCTGCCATCTCTAGAAAGCCTCAAAGAGAAAAGTGTCATCATGACAGAAGGTATTAGTTGAATCTCGCTCTATCATTTACTATCATATGTTGAGAAATGAGCTTAAATCAGCATTGAAAAAGAGGCACCTTGATTGGCCGCACCCCCATCTTACAGACTATAGGGGTATTTCTTAAGACCTTAATATATGGACAATATGAAAAGCTCCAAAGCTGCCTCAACTTTAATTATAGTTATAAAAAGATGTAGCACGGGGCCGAAATAATGCAAGATTAGTACGTGCTTGGAGAGAATGATAAAAAGAATACTCTGTATGAGTTGTTTTATTCCGTATAAGACTCGACCCCCCTCCCTGATGAAATAAGATTGATAAGATAAGGAAGTCTTGGCACATCAACCACCGAAAGCTAAAAAATTTAGAGACCAAAATATTTTCCAAGATTCCCTCCGACTCCGCAAATCTACACAATCCTCCTCTACACGTCGCACCTTTCACATACCTTTTTTAATAATCCTCAAAAAAAGAGCTTTCATATTGCGCTTCTCCAAGAACACCTCAATCCCTGTCAAACAACAAATCGCCTCAACGACCGAAACGAAACCCTCAATTCTATACGCATCCAACCCCCGCACCACCACCTACCTACGCATACATCTACACAAAAGACCACAATCATGGCCACCAACACCCCCCAAGACCCCACCTCCAAAGACCCTTCTGCCCAATTCGACCTCGCCATAACCCTCCTCCTAAACACATGGCCCACGCTCTCCCTCGCCGTGCAAAACAGCTGGGGCGGCCCCACCTCCGCCGACAAGCGCGACTGGCTCTGCGGTGCCATCTCCGACCTATTCAACGACCGGCCCGAAACTGACGCGGAGGATGTTGAGGAAGTACTCATCCAAGTGATGAACGACGAGTTTGACGTGGTGGTTGACGATGAGAGTGCGGGGGAGGTGGCGGGGAAGATCTTGACGATCAGGCAGGAGATTGCGGGCGGGGAGTTTGGAGGGGTGCAGAGACTGTGGGAGGAGTGGAAGGCCAAGGGTGGGAAGAATGCTGGTGTAGAGGGGTTTAGGAAGGTGGAGGTGGGAGACGATGAGGGGGAGGTTGGTGAGGATGAGGACTTTGACTGGGCGGATGATGTTGAGATGGATGATGTGCCGGCGACGAGTAATGTTAGTAACGAGCCGGCGCAGGAGGCGAGGAGGGGGATTGATGGGCAGTGGGAGCGGGGGAAGTACTTGCCGGAGCCGGAGGTGGATGAGGATGGGTTTACCAAGGTGGTTTCGAAGAAGAGAAGGTGATGGGATTGCGAGGTTTGCAAGGTTATGCTGTGAATATTTTGTTATTTGACTCTGCAATTACATGGGAATTGGGATCGGCTTGATGGCGTTGAGTTCACTTTTTGAAAAGGTTTTCATAATAGTTACGAAATAGAAAAAGCAAGCCAGATGAATTTTAGAGTCAGCACTTAATGAAGAATTGTATCATCTTGTATGTAAATCTTCATGTCCACATTCAACTGCATTGATTGCTTTTTGAAAAAGGTATAAAGATACAAAGATGACAAAAGGAAATCGTAGTCTATTTATTCATGACATCAAATGCATTGTACCTCTAAAGCCTCATTCTTCAATGCATTTCCCATTCATGAAGTCGTCCATCCTTTTCAATTATCTACTCTGCTAATCGCCCAAACCAAAAACCAATTGAAAAGTAAGTGGATATCCCTTAGAAATAGAAATGCTATTTTACGCTGGAGTCTCGCTGGTAATCAGCTTCGTGATCATGCCTATGGCGATGGTTTGTCCCTGGAAAAAGAAGTTAGCGCCCGTTCAATTAAAGATTAGAGATACGTTATAGGGAAAATATTTACCTGATCACGGAGCGTGAACCGACCGAGCTGGTTGTAATCCTCAAATCGCTCCACGCAAACAGCCCCTGCTCCTCCTGTAATCTCTAGTCGAGCAATGATGGTCTGGCCCTTGCTAGCGAATGGAGGAGGCCTCTTGCTCTTTCTGCCTGTGTCCTTTTCAAGCTTGTGCAGCAGCGCAGCGAACGTCACCTCTTCAATGGCGGCATGTACGTGAAGAACACAGTTGAAGCCAGCTGTGAGAATGCTCTTAAGATCCAAGATTCTGATCTTGGCCTCAAAAGCGGAAACGCAGTGGACAGGTCGTTTGGGGGAGCATAGAACGAATCCGGGCAAAATATCCTCTTCCTCAACGCCCCGAAGTCGGACCCGGATTTGATCACCGCAAGTGGCATTGGGGATCTCTTCTTCCGTTTCGCCGTACAAGGCCGCAACAGTGACTTCCTCCCGGTTCGGCATCATGATGTAAGTAGAGCCCTTCTTGATCACACCAGATTCGATGCGTCCTTCAGCAACTGTACCCATGTCTCTGTATTTGGCGCTAATTGGCATCATGAAGGGCGCGTTGATCTTACGCTCCGGCATCTTCATGTTATGGAGGAACTCAAGCAGACCGGGGCCATCGAACCACGGCGCAAGGTCCTTGGGGACGGGGCCACTGACACCGATAGTCCTCTGTGCTGAGATGGGCATAAAGTGAAGATCTGACTTGGCGTAACCCATGCTTTGAAGGAACTTTCCGATTTTAGTGGTACATTCATCGTAGCGTGCTTTGCTCCATTCGACAGTCGGGTCGTCCATCTTGTTGACCGCGACGATGAGCTTCTTAACACCGGAGTTCCGGGCCAAGAGAGCATGCTCACGGGTTTGACCACCTCGCTCGAAACCGGTTTCATATTCACCCTTTCTCGCAGAGATTACGAGAATACCAACGTCTGCTTGAGAAGCACCGCCAATCATATTTGGAACGAAGGATTTGTGACCAGGGGCATCTAGAATGGTGTAGTGGCGCTCGACTGGGCCATCAGCTGTGTTGCCAGTGGTCTTGAAGAATGCGCGCCCAACTTCAACAGTCTTTCCCTTGGATCTTTCTTCATTTGTCAAGTCAAGAGCCCAAGAAAGGTACCAGGTCTCACGTCCGGCGTCTTTGGCCTCCTTTTTGTATTTCTCCATCGTTCGCTCATCCACCATGCCGGTGCAATACAAAATGCTTCCACCCAATGTCGACTTGCCAGCGTCAACGTGACCAATGAAAATCAAGTTCACGTGCTCACGCTTTTCACCGTAAATTTCCTTAAGCGTAGCTTCATCAACATCAGCCGCCTGTTCCTTGGCAATCGCATCAGCATCACGAGCAGCAGCTTTGGCTTCGCCGCTTCGTGCGGGAGAAGAACGGCCAGGAGAAGACCGTCCAGACGAAGGTGTAGGCGAGGTCTTGCCACTCGCAGCAGCCTTCTTGTCTGTCTTTTCAATTGCTTTGGCAGCGGTGACTTTGGAGGCAGCAGTGGCCGCAGCTGGGCCATTCGCATTTTGTAATTCGCTGGTGGGGGTACCAGGGGCAGGGGCGGGAGTGGCGGCGGCGGATGAAGCGGGAGTTTTAGGCTTCAGGTCGCCACCGATAGACAGGACCTTTGCCTTGGGGGGTTGAGCAGCGGGAGCGGGAGCAGCTGCTGGTTTTGCGGCTGCGGGGGCTGGTTTGGCGTCAGCAGGAGCTCCTGCTTTGGGTGGTTGAGCAATAGACTGCGGGCGCCATTGCTGCTGCTGTTGGGCTGGAGGCTCCTGGGCTTGTTGAGGGAGGCCGGTGTTTTGGTTGTAGCCTCCATATTGCTGGCCGTAAATCTGGCCATATCCTTGGTTATACTGTCCATATGGCTGTTGATAACCCCCGTATCCCTGCTGCGGGTAGCCTTGGCCGTATTGCGGGTATCCGTACTGTTGGTATGGCTGGCCGGGCTGAAATGCGGGGGCTCCCGGTGTGAATGAAGCAGCACCTGGTTGGAATGACGATGCGCCAGGACGGAAGGATGGTTGCTGTTGCTGGTTGTTCAAGTTGAGCCTCTGCTGGGTCTGCCTGGACAGGTTGTCGTCTTGTGCGGCGGGGTCATCTTCCCAAGAGTCTAGTGGCTTGTTCGACATGGTGAGGGAGAAGAGGCAAAGGTAATAATTATAACAAGCAAAAAGGAAATTGAAGTACTAGGATCTGCCACGATATTGTCCCGCAGCCGACTGTCTTAAGCACAGCAGCGAGTTATCTGGGGGAGAAGCTGGAGTTGACCGGGTCAGAGAGGGGAAATTCGTACGGACGAGGTTGATTTTTAGGCAACACTCGCCGCTATGCCCGATCCGGCACTAGTGCCCTGCGCGGTAAGCGCGTCTGTTAATGACGTAGTTAATCGCCCAATACGCACGTGATCTTGGCGCGTCTCCGGCCAATATGTCCGCATTGGGCAGTTTGCGCTTGAACTACATCGCCATATCAGAAAAATGGTAGCTACTAGTATCTTTGGTTATCTTGATTTGCTGTCTTCAGTAGGTATAATGCCGCTTAGAAGTGAGATGAGAAGACTTCTCTTTTCCTATCTTGAACTTCCTTGACTGCCGAAACACGGCTTTAACTGATCATTGATTGTCCCGCCAACCCCACCAAACAAACCCCTTTATTTCGTCCGAGACAATTAATTCGTGATAAAGCCGTCTGATACAAACCGATATCATCTGTGTCTTACCTCTCACTATGGATGTATTTTTGGCGAAAGTATGTGGAATGTTTGACCCTATCAAAAAATCAGGTCGACTAACTGCTATACAGGTGACCCAGCAGGCGATGAACTATGCTATCCGGTAGGAAGCTTGTTAATCGTTAAATGCCTGAGACATGCTGATATATATGTAAGCTCGGGGATTACAATCACGGCCGGATATGCCATCCGCCAGTCCTCCAAACTGCTGAAGGTATTCATGCGTGATCATACCGAGGTCGCGTCTCTTTGCTAACTGCTGAGCAGAATGTTAGCCTTTCGGATAGAGCCGAGCTGCAAGAACTGCAGGACCGGTTACAAAGCAAAATAAGAGTGCGTACCATATAGCCTTTATTCCTTGATTTCTCGTCCTATCGTGTTAGATTTCTTAGGCTGTTCAACATTCACGCTAGAAACCCGAAGTATTGATGCTTTAGTAACGTTTCTAGATAATATCACCAGCCATTGACATGATTGAATTGATGTAAGCTTGGCACTCTAACTTCTGTTGTCCGTTGCGATTAACATGATGCCAGTGCTGCCCGCGGCAATACATCCCTTGAATCTGCTTTGGCACTCACCAAGTCTTTACGGTGGGACATCCAAAATCTGGGCCAACGACTGGCCAAAGCTGTTTCCGTGGAGGAGTTATATCGAAAAGGGGCAGTCTCATCCAAGGCTCGTGCTAAACTAGATGAGGAGATCAAACTCATAATCAAGGACATTCGGAATCTACTTCAGAGAATTGAGGATGCCGTGCCTCTCATCAATCTCGCTATAACCACCTCTGGAGCTAGTTTATCTACCACACTTCCCGCCACAGTCTCGCCATCACGTTTGCTTCAAGCTAGTACGTTCTTAACTGCAGGCGATACGCAATATTCGATGTCTTCGCAGCCAGTGCAAATTGGACCGACATTTACGTTATCAGTGTACATGTTGTTCTCAGGACATCTTCGTCCGGTTGATGAAGAGAGTGTCCGAAATACTACATGGAAAGAAGTAGTCCACAAAGCTAGGGTGAAAGTACGACGAGTGCCAATGGACATGGTGCTTTCGTCCTATACAAACCCTCACTTGTCCAACGAGAGGCATATGAGGGGGAAAGCTCGAGCGGACGAGTTTGCATACCAGATACTCATCATAGAGGACCTTGATGATGGCCGTGTACATGAAGAGACATTTGGAAGTTATGAAGACGTTGCTCACGCTGGTATCAGGGAAATGATCCCTATACACGAGATCTCAAAAATTTTCTACGCTGATACGGGCAAGATCCTCAACATTGGAAATGAAGGAGAGACCAATAGCCCGATATTACTTTTGAAAAGGGATATAAATGCAATCCCTCCTCGGCGTATGATGAACCAGCAGGAAGCCGATTCCGATGGCTATGAAGAAGAGACGGGTGAACAAAGTGAACATGCAGAAGACGAAGAACAGTCCCAATTGGATGCGCAACTTCTGGGAGAAGGTACCTCTCCCGGACATGACCCCGACGAACCCGAAAAGTACAGATTCCCACCAGGTCTAGATCCCGAATGGATCGCTTTCGAAGTCCACGACGAAACAGACGACTCCAATTCAGAAGCAGAAGCAGAAGCAGAAGTCGAATCAGAACCTCCCGGCCCCTCAACCTCAAATCCACCTCGCAACTCTCGCCCCCAATCCGTCGACCCCCAACTATCTGAAAAACTTTCAAACCTCCACCTGCACACCACATCCACATCTACACCCCCCTCGCCCTCCCCCAACCACCAACAACTAACAACCCAACCAGCCCAACAAACCCTCATCAACCCCCTTTTCACTAACATCCGCACCTCCCTCTCCCTCCTCGAAACCCTCCTTCGCCTAACCTCCCTCCAACAATTCCAGCAACAATCCCACCTCTCCATCACCGACGAGCTTCTAAACTTCTTCCTTGAAGAGTCCTCCACAACCGGCGCCGGCGGCGATGAGCACCACCGGCAACGCGTCCGCGCCGAAGCCCGCAGAAAAGTCGGTTGGGATCCCTACAATGAAAGCCCGCTAAAGCGGCGCGGGGAAGATTATCAGTATACCGCGGGTTCCGGTGCCGAATATGAGCCTGACCACCATGAATATGAGCGAGACCGGAGTTATAGTCCGGCCGCATCGGTTAACGGAGCCTATGCATATCCGGGGTCGCCGGGTAGTGAGCAGCGGAGGCGGTCGGCACGGCGGTCGGTGACGCCGTTGGACGGACCGCCTGAGTCGCCGGGTTCACCATCTATACGACCGCCGCGTCGGGAGGGATGGAGGCCTGCAGCGCTTAGGGAAGAGCCACGGTCGCGGCGGGGGAGAGAGAGTAGTCCGCTGGCGCAGGCTGGGGTTGAGGGGGTGGGAACAAGTTCGGGACCTAGGCGGGCAAGTGGGAAGAAAGGGGACAGTTAAGGGCGTTGGTAGGGTGGCATAAATGGGAATGAGGACCGGGGAGATGATTTTGAATGAAAGATAAAACAGCCAGGGTTATCTAGCTAGTCATACGATACGATACGCTCGACAAGAAAGGAAAACTCAATTAACGTACACATATAAGAAATAAATGGAGATCGTAACAAAACGCCAATAACCCATTGACGAATATAGTGGAAGAGCGCACCAAGTGGATTTCCGGGGAATAATACGCAAAGAGACGATATAGACAGTGGAAAAAGCATACTGAAAACACGGATAAAAACGGTACAGATCCCGTAAAGATGAAAAAGCACATGAAATCCAAACCGCACGTGTATTTCAATCCATAAAATCCCAAACAATTTGCAAATATCAAGTGCCAACTCCCCACCAATCCTGGCAATCCAAACCTAGTACAACTAGAACCCTCCACTTCTTCACTCCCAATCCTCCTCATCACTATCATCCGCTTTAGCAGCGGACGCAGCGCCACTGGCGGCCTTCTCACCCTCCTTGGGACTATTCGGTGCACGGCTGGGGGCGCCACTGACAAGATCATAGCTGGCGTCGCTGTCAGCCTGTGATTGCTGATCGTTGGACCGACGGGATTCGGTAGCTTTGAGAGTCTCATTGCCAGCGGAGAGGCGAGAGGAGGACATCTCTTGTGTTGAAGATGAAGAGGAGTCAGCACCGGCGGCTTTGGTTTTGTCGACCGTCACTTGCGGAGTGGCGGGGGATTCGGAGTCTGAATCGGAGTCTTCGTCCCAAGCTACTTCTTCATCGTCGGCGGTAGAGGCGCCTATTAAACTGTGTTAGGATACGGCAACGGGTATGATTCCGAGAACAAAAGAGCTGACAAACCTTTAAGCATCTCTTTCCTCCTCTTCTCCTCAGTCTCAACCACCATCCTTAGGAAATAGTACCGAGACCAGAAATCACCATATTCAACCTTCTCCGGCACAAGCGCCTCCATCGCTCTCCGCAACTCCGGATACCTCTCCAGATCGGCCGCGATCTCGTCCGTCTTTGCATCGACCTTGAACTCGCTCTTCCACTTGGGCCACTCGCCACTTACAGGATCCTGCGACAAACGATCCAGGTTCGAGTGGATGGCATGCAACTGCGCCTCGAAGCGGGTAGTATGGATAACCCTCTTACCATCAGCATCCTTGCTCTCAAAGAGAACCTTATTATTATTCTCCTCAGCACCCTCCGGCGGCGCAATGCTAACAGCATCACGGAGGAAGTTGCGAATATTCGTCCCGAAACGCAACAGCGCCTCATCGGCCGCGTCCTCCGCCTTTTCAATATCCTTCAACCGCTTCGCAGCCTCAGTGCGGAAGCGCGAAATAAATCCTTCCCCGTCCGCTTCGCCGCCAGCCTTATCCTTATTATCCGCGGTAGGCGTTGCAGCTTCACCGTCATCATTTTCCTTCTCTTTTCCCTTGTCCTTTGATTTAGCATCACCTTCACCCTCACCACCGCCCCCACCCCCTAACGCTGTCCCCAACGATAATCCTCTCGTCCGCCCGACAATGCTCTCTCTCAAATCTGAAAACCCTTTAATCGCCTCCTCGCTTGCGGCTTCATATTCCTGACGAGCTCCCTGGTAGTATGTTTCACCCTGCTTACGGACATTCCCCCACAGACCGCCTAGACGGGCACCCCATGGGTTTGAAGAAAAGGCGCGGAAGGTTTCCTGGAATTCGGCGCTGAGGTCGAGGTTATTGCGTTGCGAGGATTCCGCAGATGCGTCGGAGAAGCTCGCACCAGCATTGTTGTTTGAGGACTTGTTATCCTCGTTGTTGTTATTGTTATTGGTGTCGTTGGAGGCGAGGATCTCCTCTTGGATGTGGTCGTATGCTACATCCATGTCGGCGGTGTCATAGATGGGTGGAGAAGTCCGGGGATTGGCGTTTTGGGGTTGGAGTTGGCGAGTGGCTGAATATGGGTTATCGGATGTTCACATTCACAGGTTACTGAACCTCCAATCGGTAGAAGGTACCAGGCATTCCGGTCGTAACTTGAAGGTGTTGGTCAAGCGGAGAGAATGATATGGGATAGGTTGATATCTCGACGTCGGCCGGCTGTTGGAGTGACGCGGAACGGGATGCCGGAGACACAAATATGGCAACCACGGCTCTCAGCTGTGTCACGTGATATGCTTCGGGCGATATTCAGGGGTAACCTTTATTGAAGGATTAAGGCTGAGTCTGGCAGTAGGACAGGACAGTTTGAAGCTCTCGTAAGATTAGATTGATATGCTTGGCTATCTATGCAAAATATCGCTTAAGTCCCAGTTCCAATATCCCATAGCGCATCCCGACTAGATTCAACACCCATGGCGATCCTATAACTCCTAAACACCCGCTAATCCGGCAGTTGCATTGATATCCTATATAAAATTGCAAATTTGAAAGTTCACTCCTGAGTAGCCCCTTCTTGCTCCTCTTGCGTAAGACACTGACTCGACATCCATAGCGGCGGCCCAGGGACACTCTCCATCAGGCTATCTGTCAGCAATTGGCTGGTAGTCACGAAGCCATGACGGCTACTCTGGGATTCTATTCGATGATCACGATCTAGCTCGAAACCGCCCTTATTACTCTGCTGAGAAGGCACAACCAAAGGCTCAGGGCTGCCCTCGTCACTTTGCTGCGAGGACGCGACTAGCACCACGGGCGGCGAGGACGGCGGCGGAATATTTTGCTCCTTTGTAGCGTGCGCCCGCTGACGAGGCGGTGAATCAGGGACCACCTCTGTTTCTTCTGGAAGGTCAGTGGCATCTTTGGCTAAAGTTTGGGCAGGACCATCATCCGCCGCTGTATCTTCCTCTTCCTGCTCTTCTTGAATGGTGGAAAGGGGACCGGCTGTAGGCTCCTGATTGGCCAAGTTGGGATTCGGAAATAGCTCCGCTAGCCTCTCCGAATCGATATTGTCAAGCTCGGAGCCTGGATCGAATGCTAAACTCATAGGTTCGCGGTAATACAGCATGGAAGGCTCAGAGCCTAGAGTAGTCCCTGGAAGGTCATTGTACGTCTCCTGAATAAAATCTGGATTGTGACGTTGGGACGGGAAGCCATCCAAATTATTGTCATATTTTTGTGACTTGGCTTGATGATAGTGCTGACTCTGAGTCCGCCACGAATCGTTGTCATCGTCGGAAATGTGTGAAGTGGTGTCGTGGAACACCTCTTCCTCCGACTCTCCGCCTGTCTCGTAGATCACTCTATCCTTGGAGTTTTTGCGTTCATTGGCACTTCTATTTGGGGCTTCCGCTTCCATCTCCTGGTTATGGTCTCTTGCTTGGAATGGCAGGTGACTCAATGTAGAGACTGTCTTCTCAGAGTCTTGTTCGGTCTCTAGTGGAGGGGATGTAGCAGGTGTAGTTTTATGCCCTTTTAATGATTCCACCGCGCAACTCCGAGCCGGAGAGCCGGTGACCACGGAATCAAAAGACGATCCAGGAATTTCGTAAGGTGCTGCCCTTGAACCACGCAATGGGCTTCTGTGTTCGCTCTTCACAAGATGAGAACGCGCTCTCTTCGGGGTCACATTGCGGGATAGAGGCGCCAGTGGAAATCTAGGTGGAGTGTCTGGGTATAAGAAGAGGCCCGGACTGTCCGGTGACTGTGATGAAGGCACCACCAGTCTGATTTGCTTCCTCGGCGTTGTAGGACCCCTTGGGATACCGTCCCGAGATGAGGGAGGCTCCGATTTAAAAGCACGAGTCTCAGGCTCGACCTCCGAAGTATTTCTCTTCTTGCCCCTTCCTCCCACACCCTCTCCTGTATCCGTGTCAAACTGCTGGACAGCATCGCCAGTCTTCTCCTCCTCAGGCTCTTCCCCAATAGTCTCCATCTGAAACGGACGTCTCTTCCTATCCATGCCAGTCCGAGATCGGCCCATTTTGCCAGTATACTCCTGACCGCCAGGTCTCGTAACATATCCCATCTGCGTCAATGTAGTGTCATCGTCTTCATCATCGCTTCCCTCACCATCTACCTTCTTCCTCCCATTACCTCCACCTGGACCCCTCTTCCTGCTGACTCCCTTCCCAACCACGCTAGTTCTGCGCTTTTTCGATGGCCGAGCAGTGAGCTCAAAATCCTCATCTTCATCACCAGCCTCATCATCAGCCCCAGCCTCCCCATCGATATACCCTAGCTCCTCCTCAGCATCATTAGCAGCTAGCAAGGCCTGCTGTTGCTTTACGAAATCAATCTGAGTCAGGGTCTTCTGGCTGCGCGAGTTTCCTCCCAAAGCGAGTCTATGTTGCCGTTGGCGATTGGCTCTGGATTTGAGCGGTGCTGTCTTTTTGGTTTGTTGCTTTTGATTCTGTTGCTGTTGGCCCTTCTGCCCGGTAGTAGATGAACTCGGTTTGGACCCGGTTTGGGCTCGATTCGGCTTGCCTCGCGAGGCGAGGCTAGTCGAGTCTTTCTGGGGCTTTTTGCGAGGGGGCATTTTTTTTTCCTTTTTCCTTTTGTTTTTTCCGCGGTTTTTCTGACGGGCTTTTTCGGTCGGATTTCTTTTTCGAAAAATAAAAATAATATCGTCGGGTCAGGAAAAAGACAGCTCAATAGCAGCGTTCATTGATTGATTCTTCTTGTTGTCTAGTCAAGCTCAATAGATGCCTACGTCATGTGATTCACTGTCTTGGAAAGACGCGTCGAGCGCGTGTATGACGTAAGCAGCAGTGACGATGCCAAGACTCCCGAGGGATAGGGGTATATGGAAAGGGGTCTTGGGATGGAAATGAATCTGACAATGAGCTGCTACATGTATAGCAGTTTGGAGTTTGGAATCGCAAACCCAGTAATTAAAGCAGCACATAATCCATTCAAATTCGAGTCATCCAAGGGTATATATATCCGTATTCCACACCAAAAAAAACACATATCAAAACTGCTAGCCGGCCAAATTAAGGCAATGCGACAAATGTATCGGTATCTATATAAGAAGACAAATATCTCTTAGCGACAGCAGCGCTCATATCTCAAGTTTAAACTCCAGGCCCCAAAAATGCGGAGAAAACAAAAACAGTCCAATGCAACAATCAATCAGACAACAACCACTCTGGGTCCGCATCCTCATCTTCCGGGTCATGCGATAGCATTGAGCTCTGATCAATCTCGCTATCCGACCCCTCTTCATGCACGAGGTCCGGTAGCGCGTTGTATTCCTCAGCACTGTTAGACTGCTCGCCGCCGCTCGAAGTGGAGATTGCCATGGACATGGCCGCCGAGGTTGTGGTTGTGGTTGGTTGCGTGTAAGTAGGGAGCCGTTGTTGGGGTTGCTGTGTTTGTAATGATTCCGTTGCAGACGGGCTAGAACGCTGAGGTGGATGGCTTTCAGCAGCCGGTTGATTCCGTGAGGATTGCTGGCTTGAGTCTTTGGGTGTGACTATCAAAGAGTATCTAGGAGTATTGTGCGCTCGCGGACGGGCAGCGCTTCCTAAACCGGAGATGGATGTAGAGGGTCCCGATTCCTCTGGCACTGCAGTAGCAGGCATAAAACCACCACCCAAGAATCCCCCACCAAGATTCGCTGTATCTTCCTCAGGAATGAAGCCACCGCCCCCCACCATGCTTTCAAACCCAGCCAGACCGCCGCGAGGAGAAGGTATGTCCTCCTGCCCGGCTTCACGAATAAAGCCTCCGCCCCCTTCTTCTTCTTCTTCATCCGTACCACCCTCATCATCCCCAACATCCTCTTCTGCTTCCTCCTCTTCCCCCTCAACTGCATACCCCCTAACCCTCTCCGCAACCCTCAACTTAATCAGCAACAAGTTCCACATCCTCAGTGCCTGTGCACTCCTCCTCTCCTCTTCCTCCCTGACCCTCTCATCCTCCAACCCGTCAAGCACCGCCAAAAGCGCCTCGCGGTACTCCACAGATGCCACAATCCCTTGCGTAACAGCCGTCCCATGCCTCCCCCTGAACTGAAATCCTGTCACCGCATCCGCGTAGTCAATATCCAGAATCCTTGCCGCGCGCGCGGCCTCGGGATGGCGGAGATGAAACCCGCCCTCCGGCACCATGTTGGGGGTATACACGTCGATATTGCCGTATGCGTTTTTGGTTACGTGATTGTCAACGATGGGAGGCGGCTTGTACAGCTCCGTCTGGTAGATGGCGTACATGGGCGTTTCCTGCGCTTCCTCTTCAAAGTAATCGGCTAGCTCTTGGCGATGTTCAAGAGCGCCCTTCGGGCGCGAAACGGCGACTCTCTTCAACGGTTGTTCGCCAATCTTCACCTCCCTACCCTGGCGATACCAGCCATCTGCACTCTTGACGACATGCACATCACCGCGCCGATATACAGGTTCGAGCGGCGGATTCTTCTTGTTGGGAGATACTTTGCTCAGGCCCACTTTTCCAATCTCCCTCTTGGGAAAAATCACTTCATTCCTGCGCAAATGCCTCTCAAGCGCATAGACAGGATGATCTTTGAAATCCTGCACATTCCTTGGCATCATTTCTGCCGCAGTTTTCGACGTGAGCTCGCCAATCTCTACCTGATCCCGATCATCGAGAAACGGCTTCTCGAAAAACTGCATCGTGCGCGCCCACCACTCCTCTCCGTTCTTCGTGGATTCTACGCGTTGTTTGCGAGTCTTGGAATTGAAGAATTTCGTGTACCGCTTCGTGACATCACGGGCAGAAGCATCGTCCTCAAAGGCAACGACGTAGCTCATGTTGTTGTAGCGGTCGGCGGCTGGGGGTTCGAACTTGGTGGGCTTGCCTATGGTGTTTGTCACGAGGGGGTCGACAGGAACCCATTTCTGCATGGCCTCGTTAAAGGTCTCGACCCAGAATACTGGGAATGGGGATTCTGAAAACCCTCGTGGCAATCCTGGAATATTTCAACGGTCGTTAATAACTGCATCGCAATCCCAAGCGCTCTCTACAACGAATCCACTTACCAATTGCCTGCTTCGGCTTTGGATTGGCCGCTGCCGGACTCGCTGAAAACCGCGGCTGTCCAAGCCGGCGAATGCGAGATGGCGGAGGGGTATTCTGCGCACTTGCAGGGCTCGCTGCGGCTGGACTTTGTCCAGCATCACCAGTAGACTTCGCCCCGTCGTCTTCAGAAATCACAATGTACTCCCGCTCCGGCTTCGAAGGCGTCATTCCCCTCGCAACGCCCGTAAATGGCAATACCTGTAGGGAGCACACGAGGCGTGCATCAACTCCTACAGCTCGTAAAAGTGCACAGAATAATTGGGCGCCTAGGTCCCTCGAGCCCTGTAGAGCGCTAGCTTGTTTGAGAAAGTCTTCTTTGGATAGAAGTATCTCTGCTGTGTCTAGGAGGGCCTGTAGATATGTCAGTTACAGCGTCCTAAAAGATCTAATAGGAGTCTGGAATTCTCCATACAGTTGGATCCTTCAATTCACTGGGATTCTCAAGCCAGTAGGGCCTCTTCATCCCTGGAGCCGTAATCTTAAACCTCCGTCTGAACGTATCGCAAGCCTGTTTCAAGCCATCTGCAAACGTCGTCGAGCGCGTGAATTGCGGCAAAGTCTCCTTGGGATTCAAACATATAATTGTATGCTTATTGAGAAGTCCTTTTAGCACATCCTGGATAAAATGTACGTTAGCTACACCAAATAGCATCAAGCAATACAGATGGTAGAATATATAGCTAGTTATACACACCTGAACCCCGTCATCATTACACCATATATTCCGCCGCTGCACATGGCTCAGCAGACACAAAACGTGCATCTTATGGATATCTAATCGCCACCTTCTCTCTTGCTCAGTGACGGGTTTCCGTCGCGCAACAGTAGCAGCGCGCTGCTTCCCCTTATCACTAGGCCTTATTAACGTAAGCTGCAGAGAATCCTCCGCTTCCCCCTGTCCTTCTGTCTCCCGCTGCTGTTCATTCCCACGCCCCTGAACAGTGCTATCATATCCAACGGTAGGTGCAGGTTCAGCCACAGGCGCAGCGCCAAACTCAACATCCTCCCACTCCATCTCCTCTTCCTCATCATCATCCGACGCATCATCAATATAGATAGTCTGTACAGGGCGGCTAGCCTGCCCTCCCTCTCCTTCTGCATGCACGCCCTCTTTAACCCTCTCAACAACGCCTCTCCCCTCCCCCACTTTCCTCCTCTTGATCGGCCTATCGTCATCAGCACTATCGCCATGCCCAACCTCAGCCAGCATATCGCGATAAACAAGCGGAATATCCCCGCCAGAGGAAGCCTGAGTATCCGCGCGCACAGGTCCCTGTCTCTGTCCCCGTCCCCGTCCCTCCCCCTGCTGGCCCTGTCGCGGCACAGATCCAGACCCAGTATCCCGCGCAGGCGCCTTCCCCTTTGCGCGGGCCGACTGGCGTGCCGGTGTTTTGCCCATGATTTCCTGTCCTGTAACTTCAAGCCTAGAAGCAAGCCCGTAAAAGCCCCACGGCCCCCTTCGTCTGTAGATATATATATTTTTGAGATGGCGCACACCGTTTCCTGCTCTCAAAGAATTACCAGAGTCCCTGCGCAATATTGTCACGAGTAAGGATAGTTATGCCGTCGCAAAAATTGCTTGCGCAACAACGTCAACCCAACACCGATCCCCAGCTCATGGCAATACACATCCGTCAGCACGGCGTATACGCAGCAACTCCATCGCCTAGCAACGAGGTGGTATGGTTATGGAGGGAAGGGTTTGACGGCGGCGGATATTGAGTAAAACGGTATGGATCGGGCGAGAAATGAGGCGTCGCACCGGGGAGTAAAGAGGAAATACAGCCGGGGAGTAGGAGAGGTGAACGGTGGACACAAAGGGTAGAAGCACTAAGGGTGATCTGGTCAGGCTGTAATCCGATAGCTAGCTGCCTGAGCTGGAGCTAGTAACCACTCGTCAATAGCTGCTGCCTTGCGCAATTGAGTCAGTCGGTTAGGCTTCGCTCCGTCGGATCCTCAAGGAGATGACAATGAGCTGAGGGTTGAAGATCCAGCTGAACAATTTTAAGCACGTACTCCGATATTTGGATATATATTGCAGGGTTCGAGCTAGGATGTCGGAGTGTATTGATGCAAAATGCCGACGGGTTGTTCTCGGAGACCGCTACCGACGCGACGCGATGATGCAATGGTGCGCCTGCGATGCGACAGCTCTATCAACTACAACAACTACGGCGAATAAATGGGAGACAGCAGAACAAATGCGAAGGAAAAAAGAGAAGTCAATAAAAAGAATATGCTATTATCTATTTATACACTTGTTAACTAACACATCCATCGGCCACAGGAAAACTGACAGCTCCGAAACCCAAGAAATTTCCCGACGGCATCCCTGCATCTGATAATCTGCAGCAGAGTCTTGGAAAGCAGAATAATATCAGATGTCAGCCTAAATAAAGGAGCCCAATATATGCGGGCATGCGTCACCTTGCAGCTCCTGTGCACTCTTTACTGTCGTGCGCGTGTTATGCGACGGCAACATAAACATATCCCCTGAATTAATATAACCTTTAAGCAACGACATTTTGAAGATATCCCGTTGAGGGCATTAGAAGTCAAGAATACCAAAAAGTTCTAGAAGCATGAATCTCTTGTGCAGATCATCCACCATCCTACACCCACTGGCACATGGGTGCATAATAAATCGGTGGTCATCTTCGTCATGATTATATTATGCGCTTCGACTGCAATGCAGGTCTCGAAGTTGCATTCTATCCTCTTTCCCACTACCCCGGTACCCGACCAAGTTAAGATTCACTCATGCCTGACGGCCGCAAGGATGTAGGCGACCCTGATCTTTTGCCGGAACTGTGTACATCTAAATTTGCAGAACAGGATGGGAATGTCGTTTTGAGTATAGCTGCGAAATGCAAATTCTACGCATGAAAAGAATACGCAGTTTCGCAAACTCGTAACAGAGAAGAGTATAGCTCAATTTGTACCCTTGTATAGATATCAAGAAGCCCCCAAGTAGGCCAGCCACTAGATAACGGATGGCATGAATCGACTTGTTTGAGGAGTAGTTGTTCAAAATGCCAATTAGGAAAAAAACGTACAAATTAATTAAAAAGAAAATAATAATGGAAAAAAAAAAAAAAGGGAAAAAAGGGGGAAAATTAGAAAAGAATAATAAAAAAGTAAGAACAAGAAAGGTATCTCAAAAGGCTCATCTCAAAACAAAGGGAGCAACAGAGTATGAGTAAAAATAAAAGCCGATCAGCGGGGGAAATAGCCCGCCGCACCAAGGAAATTAGAAGGTACGCATATGGAAAACAAACGAGGATGGATATCAACGCAAAACGCTAGAAAATAGACAGACAACACAGAGATCCCAGACACACAGCTCATCCACTATTCGCTCCATATACAGCAGGTAATCAATACTCATCCATTATCGCATAGCACAGTTTCAACATCATCGTAAGGACCCGTCGGGGAGGCAAGGAAGCCCCAGTATATATTGCATGTCACGGGTCCAACAGTCGTAGCGAACTTCGCGTGAAATCGATATCGGATTCTCCCGCTTAAGAAGAGCGTGTTTGGGCAGCCTCGCTTGCAGAAGGCTGGTTTACGGGGTTAATGCTGGATAATGGGGTGGTGGGGGTGCCAGACGCGGATGGCGTGGAGGAATCTTGCCCGACTTTGGAAAGCATGTCGACAATTCTACGGAGAGAATATTAGACCAGAGCCCAAAGAGGGGAAGAGAGTATTGGAGAAAGCACACAAAGAAATGAATAGTGAAAAACTAATGAAAGGTAATTATGTCCAAATGAGGGAAGAACATGGAAAAAAGGGCATGAGAAATTAGATGGTAAACATTAAAAGAAAGGGTATCATGACCAAATGAAGGCAAGAGTGGTCTAATAGAATCGGCAATAGAGTGAAGGAAATATTCACAACGAATGAGGGATAGTGCAGAGAAGCGGAGCGCAGTCGGCAATGAAACCTAAAGGAAGGTATCCATGACCACATGAAATAAAGCCTCATACCTAGCGTTTTCGTCGAACATGCCCTCATTTACGTCCTCAAGCTGGCGGAGCTGTTCTCGAATGCTTGCCATCTGTAGTAAACACAGTTTATAGTTAGCAAACGATCGAGCTTGAGGTAGACTTGCACGGCACCAAATGCAAAAAAAGAGCGGATCAAAATACCCAACAGAAAAACGCCAAGGCACGAGAGCGCGGGAAATGCGAAACTCCAAATACAAAAAGCGCGACAAAAATGAACGACAAACAGAAATGAAACGGGGCAAGCCCACCGTTCCCTCAATAGAAGAACCAAGGTCCTCACCTTCAGGAGTGGCAGGACCAGCGTCTTCTGGCAGTACCTTTGCAGTATCCGCCTCCTTATCCCCTGCTGGGGTGTCCTCTTCCTTAACTGCCCATTTGCTGTCTTCTAGTCCTGCACTCTTGGCGTTTGAGCCGTTGGGGAGGGACGAGGACTCGGGCTTCTTGATCTTCGAATCAGCAAGTTCAAATTCTAGTTCGCGAATGCGTCGGTTGGCCTTGGACATGGCCGCTTCGGCGTCGTGGAGCTGTTGCACGAGCGTGATGTTTTTCTCGCTCAGGGCGTTCATATCATCCTCGAGGGCGTTGAATTTGGCTTCGACGGAGGATTTCTTTTCCTCGGAGCCGCTGGCAGTGGCCTTCAAGGCCTCCAGATCTGCCAATGCCTGGTCGTGTACCTGTTTCTGGCTGTTGAGTTGCTCTTGCAATGTGGCAGACTCCTGTTTCACTGTATCGAGCTGCGCGTTCAGAGTGGAGATGGCTTTCTGAAGGGAACTTTCCAATTCTTCTTTCTCTTGTTGGGTCTTAGCAAGATCACCACTCTGCCCCTCCAACATGGCAATCTGGGCCTTCAACCCGTCAACAACCGACGTGTCAGCAGCGGACTCCTTTGCCTGCGCGAGCTCCTTTTGCAATTCAGCAATAGCAGCAGCATGAGCTTCCTCAGCAGCAGCCAATTTCTCCTTGGACGCAGACTCAAGGTCCGCCCGCAAGTTAGCCAACTTTTCTTCATGGGCACCAAGAAGCTCTTCAATTGCCTTGGTTTGGTTGGCTTCCATCTCAGCAAATTTCTGGGCGTGGGAACCTTCAGCATCCTCTTGGCTCTTTGCCTTGCTATCTTCGAATTCCTTAGTTAGGTTGGCAATCGTTTTGCTGTGAGACTCGGAGAGTGCAGTAAGCTTAACTTCGCTTTCCTGCAGAGCAGTAGCATACTCGGATTTGAGCGACTCAATCTGGGCGGCGTGGGCGGCTTCAGCAGCACTGTTGGAGGCGACTAGTTCGTCGTACTTGGCTTGAAGTTCCTTGAGAACAGAGTCGTTGGATCCTGATAGCTCTGACTTGAGTTTCTCGATCTCGGCACTGTGGGCGGCTTTAAGTTCCTCAGTGGCAGCGTTGTGTTTCTCCTCAGCAGCAGCAAGTTGCTGCGACTTCTCTTCGAGCGATTTGTGAGTTTCGTCGACTTCAACACTTAGCCTTGAGATTGTTTCCTCATAGTGCTGATCCTTGCCCTTGATGGTTTCTTCATATGACTCAATACCCTTGCGGAGACCGTCAACCTGGCCTCTTTCGGCTTCCAGGTCTTCATGAAGCGACCTGATTCTGTCACTGCCTTTGGCGAGCTCCTCTTCCAGGGTACGTACTTGACCCTTGAGCGCCTCGAGATTGGCAGAGTTGGCTTCTCTCTCGGCAGCGCCAGCTTCTTCTGCCTGTTGTTTTGCCTCTGCTAGAGCCTTCTCAGCTGCGTCGAGTTTCTCCTGGAGGGATTTCAGTTTCGCAACATGAGCGTCCGTAGCTCCTTGGGTCGCAGCCTCTAATTGGGCTTTCACATTGGCAGCTTCGGCCTGGGCGGCATCGAGATCTGTCTTGGCAGCATCGAACTTTTCGGTCAAGGACTTAAGCTCTGCCTCAGCGGAAGCTTTCGCTTTCTCTTCAGCCTGAGCAAGCTCTTCTGTATGCTCTGCTAGTTTGCGAGCTAGGATAGAGTCATGTTCCGCTTGGAGTGCAGCCATGGCTCTCTCGTGGGCAGTAGTTAGATCAGCTTGTCTGGAAGCCTCATCGTTCTTAGCCTGTTGCGCTTCCTTGACGTCGTCCTGCAGTTGCTCGATAACCTGGCTCAGCTTAGCAATTTCCTCTTCCTTCTCAGCAAGCTTTTCTGTGTTCTGCGTGCCCTGTGCATTCTCGGACTCAGCCTGCGCTAATTTGGCTTCAAGGGCGTTGATTTTCGCCCTGAGGTCTGCAGCACTTTGCGAGGCATCTTCTTTCGCAGCGGTCAACTCCTGCTCTTTAGTATCCTGTAGATTTTGCAGCTCGTCCTTGAGGCTCTTGATAGCCCCCTCACGTTCATCGAGTTTAGACTCTAGTTTTTGTAGTTGTTGCTGATGGGACTCGAGATCGGCCTTCTCCTTGTCACTGGCGGCCTTGGCGGCCTCTTCCAGGCTAGCAGTACGTGTAGCTAGCTCCTCTTTCAAGGAATCGATCTGAGCAGTAAGTTCTTCGGAAGAAGTCCGGTGAGAAGCAAGTTCGGACTCAAGGGCGGCTACTGCTGCGGCATGGCTCTCCTTCTGTTGCTCAAGCAATTCAGAGGTCTTCGAGTCACCCTCCTGAGAAGCCAGCTGCTTCGCAGCCTCAAGCTCCTGGACAAACTTGGACTCCGCCTCTGATCTCTGCGACTCCAATTCCTCTAATTGGTTCTGGAGAGATTTGATCTCTTCTGCGTGGTTCTCCGAGAGCTCGACGATTTTTGCATCGTGCTCAGAGCGAATGAGCTCAGTGGCGGCAGAGACCTTGTCCGCCTCGCCTTCTGTAGTCTTGCTAGCTTCAGCCAGTTTGGATTGGACGTCGTCTAACTGAGACTGCAGTTCTGCCACCTTGGCTTCGCTGTCCGCAAGCTTGGCCTGCAGGTCAGAGAGCTTGCTAGCGCCGGAGGACTCATCGCCTTCTTTGACGGTGTCCAGGCTACCCTTGAGCTGAGCAATATCGCTATCCACCTCACCCTGTATCTCGTCCCGCTTTTCGTCATTTCCAGCCTCTTCCGCGGCAATTGCTGCCTGCAGCAGTTCACGGAGGGTTTCGTATTCCTTGATTCTTTCCTGCAGCGCGGCGGACTTGGCAACGAGCTTCTTCTCCGCTGGTTTGCCCTGGTCAATGGACGGCTTCTTGGTTGAGCTTGAAGTAGTTGACAGGACGCTCATCCGCCTCTTGGAATCTGTAGTTGTAGAAGCAGGCTTCGCAGCAGAAGTCGAGGTAGGCCTCGTAGTTCTCGAAGAGGTGGTAGTGGTTGGTGTCCTGGAGGAAGTGGTGGGGGTCCGAGTAGTGGTAGTTGGTTTGGCAGGGCTTTGAGTGGAGGACGGACGAGTGGTGGTAGACTTCTTTTCAGCGGAGGAGGGGGCAATTGTTGAGGATCTGCGGTCCGAGGGGGTAGTAGTAGTCTTTGTAGGGGCCCTGGAAGAGGCAGTGCTCGAAAGCGATGCCCTCTTCACGGTGGCCGAAATACCCGGTTTCTTGTTCTCTTCCCCGGAACTGGCAACTGATTTGCCCTTTTCATCAGCGGAGCTACCCAATGACGGGCGCGACCTGTGGGTTGTAGTAGAGGCAGGCCTGCGAGTGGTAGAGGTCACAGGAGGACGAGTGGGGGGCCGATTTAGAGTGCTTCCAGTAGTAGACCTAGAGGTTGCAGTGGCAGGTTTGGAAGCTGCGGTTGTCGTAGAGGTAGGACGCTTGGTAGTGGTGGTGGTCGTAGCAGTTCCGGGGCGTTTGGGGGCAGCCGTAGTGCCCGCCTTGCGAGGGGAAGCAGTCGTAGCAGTCTTGTCCTTTGCACCAGCGGGACTGGACGGGGTCTGCTCAGCTGGCTGCTCCGCAGATTGTTCGCTGGGCTGTTCAGAGGGCTGCTCAGCAGGCTGCTCAACAGGCTGTTCCGCAGGGTGGTCAGGTTCGTCGGTGGGAGCAGAGGTGGCCGCGGTCTCATCGACAGAGGATTCCTCTGGCACAGAGGGCTCAGCAGGAGGCATGGAGGCTTCTTCAGTGGATGCCATGTTGGATGTCCGTTTGCCTGTCAGTCTGTGACGAGGGATTGACGTAGGGGGGAAGTCAGGGGTCCAAGCTCCGTCGACGGGGAACAGCAGACGAGGCAATTGACTGGGACTGAGAGGAGGGCCCAATCAGAACCAGTGCATAAGGAGGAGATCAAGAGAGAGAGAGGAATCGGGGAAGAGAGGGGGTGGAGAGAAGGGGGGAGATGTCGAGAGAGGTGATGGAGAGGAATGAAGATGGGATGAGATGAGATGAGATGGGGAGAGAAAAACAAGTGGAGAAAAGGGAAACAACAGCTTGGACTGCAAAGTACGGGATTGTGGTCAGTCGCCGTCACGGGAGGCGCAGAACAGACAATAATAAATGGAAAAAACACACAAAAATAGATAGATAATAAATAAGCACAGTGGTTATGCCATCCAGTATATAGACAGAAGACGGTGGAAATATAAAGATGCCAAATGAATGTGGTGGTGGTGGTTGAAGTTGAGGAGTTGAGACTCGAGAATACTACAATCTATGGATAAACATACAATGAACAATTCTATTCATATTATTCCCTGTTCTTAATAAATGCAATACATTACCATTACTACTGCAGATAAGTACCCTGTGTTTCATGTCATATTACACTACATAAGTTGCATCACCTCTACTATCCTGTCTATACAACTCACGATGAAGCTGATAGATATACATCCATCCATGGTCTCTCAAACTATCCAGGGGCGTCCGGATTCGAACCAGCAGCCTCATTCTGTCAGTCCAGATACAAATCCCTGACTAGCAGCTGTCTCTGCCTTACTCGATCCTGACGAACACATATCTCATATCAATACGTTAAATATACCCTCAGGCCACCACCGCCACGATCCTCGACTCCATCAGGCACAAAACACAAATAAGGATAAACAAAGCCTCAACCATGGTTCCTCGCGAACCCGAGCCACCAACCCCAAGTTCCAACCAGAGTGTTTAAATAATCGGTTGAAGGGTTTCTTGGGCCGCAACCAGAGAGACACAGAACTCACGAACAGCAACAACCAACAACGCAGCAAGTCGTGCACACATAATAAATCAATGACCATCGTGGCACCAACAGAGATCCCCAGATCTGCACTGAGATGGGGCGTTGGTGATGTGAGGATCGAGTAGTATGCCTGAGACAGCGCATTGTTAGTGCTCGGGATATCGTGCAGACACATAACTAGCCAGCTAGTTGGATAGACTTATGCCTATGATCTTATCATTGCCCATAGACTATGGATCATATTCCCATCCTTCTGCCTCACTGCAGGCCATGAATGATTACGATGCGTGATGGCTGATTCCCCGTGTGCAGCGTGCTGGTTGTGGGATGAGATGGAATTAATTGCTTTTCTTTGCGGGGGAAGCTGCTTTCATTCTGTTGTCTGCCGCCCAACCATCGACTCTACTAATAATGCAACACCATAGCCTTTGAGCCATAGCCATGAGAAAATGAGAGCACCAGAGCATTAGCTGCATATACAATGGATCAATTACGCAGATAACAGACCTCTTCGACGAGCCCCTCCCGCCCCGCTCCCGTTTCCACTCCGCCATCCCGCTGCTAACTTAAACCATTGTCCAGGAAATTATACATCTCTCTATAGCGGCTGAAGAGTCCCATCATCTATGCTGACGGCCCATGCCCACTCCGCAAGGATTCTATGGATGCCATAATCAGTCTATCACCGGACATATCAGACGAACTCGGTACATCGTCGGCTATGGCTACATCAAATTTATCAAGACACTGGCCATATACATGTAGTGATGAATTTATTTGCACTGATGATATTATTCGTCTAGCCACGTCTGTCGAGGAAATGAAATCCCATGCTGAACCATCGGGACAAATGATCCTCAGGCTACAATAAACAAGCACAATGGACCTTTTATTTAGCTGAATTTATTGTTAATCAACAGTCTTCGACCAGTCCGCCAATTAGTTTTAAGGATGAAACTGAAGCCTTTCAGTACCAGAGGCGGACAAAATCCCGTTAAAAACGTCCCGGAGAACTCAACCCAGGCCTGACAGAAAATTCATCACATACCGCTTACGACGAAAAAAGTCCAGTTCAATATGGCTAAGCTTTTCGGGATGTACCCGTGTCATTCACTCCGAACAGAGTGTTTCCGCATCGAACTGACCCGATGTCCGAGAATGACTGGCGGGGAAAGGAAACAGGGACAAGGATCATCCCCCCCGACTTCAATGGCGGGGAAGAATATTAATTATCGGTCCTCTCTCCGAATGCATTTATTAGGGAAACAAATTTATTGCTTCCACCAATTACATCCCTTTTTTCAAAAGATTATGCTTCCGCATGAGGGCATCAAAGTGTCCTCGACTCGATCTCGAGTCTTTTCTTGTTCTATATACCATGTATATATAACGAGCACTGGTCCTCCCAATACCCAGGCATGGTCACTCGTTTTATCCGTTTAACGTATACGTACCAGCCGCTATTCCCATCTGAAACACAACACAATGGCATCCATACACAGATTTTCCCACATCTATCTTTTATTAATAGTCCTCCTTGCTCTTCTTCCCATACCCACTTTCGCCGCGCTTCCATACAAAGGCGCTGATATTTCATCGGTTCTCATGCTTGAGAACCAGGGGAGGACCTTCAGCGATACTTCAGGGACTGTAAAACCCTTTGAGCAAATTTTAGCAGAGGCCGGGGCCAATTCCATTCGCCAGCGTGTGTGGGTTGACCCAGAAGATGGGAATTATAATCTAGATTATAATGTCGAGCTGGCAAGAAGGGTGAGCGAAGCGGGAATGGGGGTTTATTTGGACTTGCACTATAGTGATACGTAAGTAGAATTATCGTATCAATCGTTCGGACTTCAGCTTGGCTTGGTTGTGGAGTGGGAAACGGGGCGGAGGAAGGGGGTTTGAGGGAAGAACAAATTAGATCAATGGTGAAGCATAACTGACACCAGACTCTCTAGATGGGCCGATCCAGCACACCAGGTTAGCCACCAATTCCTCATTGAAGCGTACATCCTCCAGCTAACAGATCTCGCCAGACCACTCCTGCTGCCTGGTCCTCCTACAACATCGGCGACCTGAAATGGGCGGTATACAACTACACCCTAGACGTCTGCAACCGCTTTGCCAGCGAAAACATTCCCGTCTCCATAATCAGTATCGGCAACGAAATCCGCGCCGGTCTACTCTGGCCACTCGGCTCCGCCGACTCCTACTATAACATTGCAGACATCCTCCACTCCGCCTCCGCCGGCGTCAAGGATTCCGCCCTCTCCCCGCAACCGCAGATCATGATCCATCTGGACAATGCCTGGAACTGGGACCAGCAGAGCTACTGGTACGACACGGTGCTGGCTCAGGGACCGTTGATCGCAAGTGACTTTGATATGATGGGCGTCTCTTATTATCCGTTTTATAACGAGGGCGCCACAATGCAGGCGTTGGAGGATACTATGACGCGCATGGGAGAGGCCTATGGGAAGCCAATACTAGTTGTCGAGACGGATTGGCCTGTTGCGTGTCCGAATCCGACATATCAGTTTCCCGAGGACATCAAGGATATTCCGTTCTCGGTGGAGGGGCAGCGGGCGTTTGTCAAGGAGGTTGCGGCGGTAGTGGAGAGGGTGGAGTATGGACAGGGACTCTACTATTGGGAGCCGGGTTTTTTGGGAAATGCGGGATTGGGATCTAGTTGTGAGGATAACCTTATGGTTTCTGATGATACGGGGAGGGCGTATGAGAGTTTGTTGGTGTTTGGGGGGATTTGATAATGTAGGGGTATGGGTTTAAGATGTAAGTATAAGTGAGTTCCGCGAAATCTTACTCCTTGTCTTTCACAGAGTGTGCTCGACTCCCTTGATTCTCCTATCCTACTTACATGTTTGATTAGAAGTGAGCAATCTTACAAACCCAATTCAGAAGTCGTTAATTCAACCTTTCGGACTTGGGTCAACGGTTCGACTTAGTCACATCCCAAACCTTAAGTGAAGTTCCGTTCTTGCCAAGCATCCCGCTCCATGTTCCTCACGCTTGGCTGTCACTCTTCCGCCGTCACTCTTCAACATCACTCTGATCCCTTCTTTCAACAATCCCTTACCTTTAAACTAGAAACTCTTGTCTATTAATGCTCTTCTTTCCCTTCCACTTAAGTCGCTTTTTGAGGCTTAGCGAGATATTTAGGTAGGAACTGGGTCACGACCTCGAATTAAACTCTTCGGCCGTGGCCTGCAGAGCTAGGTTATTCTAAATACAGCAAACTAGCATTACTACCAACACTACTACTAATGCTTCTGTCATTGGTACCGATTATCTAGATACAGGTTCATTGAATCAGAAGACCTTAATTTTACTCAAGGAAGGAGCATCAATAGCGCAATACCTTTATCAAGATATCTCGAACATAATGACACCTCCAAATCTCAAACCTCCACAGTCATTGACGCTAAGAAATGTTCATCTATACAATGACAGTGGCGAAGTTATCGGAGGTAAGCAAGCAACTGAATTACCTCCAGTTCCACTTCAATGACTTTCTACCACGTTCTAACCGGTTCAAACTAGGTGTATATCAGAATGGCGCAATAACAACCGCTAATTTCTATGACATGTGCTCGATCTTCTTACAGTTTAATGTGGATAATCCACAATGGGCCATTTTCTCCTTACAGCCATATGGATCAAACGGGGTCAAGATGCCACGGTCCGAAGAACCGGTGGGGAAATATATCGTTTTGAATTCAGGAAAGTGCACAAATATTGCAGATATCCGGCACCCCTGCCTAACTATCCATATGCAGATCAAACCCCTATCGTGGTCACATACACCCAACGCAGCTCGCTCAGACGTGTCCCATCGCGGAGCCCTAGCACACCTAGGCTGACTTCTCAGATAAGGTGCCGAGGTCGCGGTATTAGGCCTCTGGGCCCTAAGGATTGATCCTTTTAGCTCAGTGGTTCCATTTGTCCACAGCTGAGCAGATTTATATGTCCACTGCAGGCTGATTAATCTCAAGAGCAAAAGCACTTTCGTGACACTATCAGGGCACGGGAAGGCGGACGCTGTGCCGTTTCCAATTACGGGGATATCGGTTTGGAAGCAGCCCATATTTTCCCAGTTGCCGGGGAGAGCATTTGGAATGCCATGAACCGCGGCGGCGATTGGATTACCGATTCATGTACCCCTTCAGCAAATAAAATTGGCGGAAATGGCATATGGTCACCGCAGAATGGGCTTTTGCTGACATCATCGCTGCGTATGGTGTTTGGCCTGTATAAATTTGCTATTAACCCTTATGTGAGTGTATCAGATCAATCCATGCTGTCAAACTTCGGTAAGGCACGGAGCAGTGGTGCTCACATGGGCTTCAGAACAACTACAAAATAACGTTTTTTACCGAAGAAAAGACAGCGCTCAATCTTGACGGCAGACGACTTCGTAACTCTGTCATAAATCCTACTAAAATCGATGGCAACGACAGAGTCAGCGACCACGCTCTGAGATGGCACTTTGAACAAGGTGTCTTGAAGTTCATGCGGGGAGAAGCGCCTGAACAGTGGCCAGACTGGGAGTACGATTTTGCCGGGGGGGATGAGATTGGAGAGATAATGGAAGGGCCAGAGCCGGGTGAGAGAATGGAACTTGAGCTATTCACCAGGCTTGGGACAGGTGATGATCAAGGGGAAGGGGAAGGCGAAGAGGTAAATTAACGCTGTTAGTTCACTGGATTTTGAATTGTTGTGGCTGTGTTGCTGATGATGATGTTTTGCAGCGCTCCTTCAGCTAAACCGATATCATAAGAAGTACTCTGAAATGGGGGAGAAAGTCCTAGTAGCGCATATAGCACAGCGGAATTTATCCAGCATGGACCCCGCCGGACTGAACATACCGTTCGTAGCAGGCCGGTTGAAGGTGCCATCTTCCCTCGACACAGAGTTGTACGCAGCCGTTTGGTCGGTATGGGAATTCAGAAGAGAGGTAATCAGACACGTCAAAGGCAAAGATGAAAAGCCCATAGTTGAAATATTCTTGTCCACCTTACATCGCATTGAAAATATTGAAGGTGAGGAGACATATACTGAGGATGAATGGAGGAATTAAGGAGGAAACTGAGGCAGAAGGGCGTTTCCAACTCGTCCTAAACAGGACGTTAAACTGTCTACCAAAGCCCCACCCTCGATCTGCTACACTACGCGGCATCCTTCCAACCCCAATACAACCTCAGACCCTGCTCAAGCCCCGCAGTTTGACCGCGACTGGCCAATTGACAGACCAAGCCTCAACGCCGCCGTCAAGACCTTCCTTACGCGGTACAAAGCCTCTTTATCTCGATTCTCCTGACGGATACAGGCTTTCGAACCTGGTTGGCAACGGCTGACGCCCAAAATAACGCCCCTAAAATGCCACTTGGAAGCAACCGTACGCCAACACACGCTGAGGTGCTAGCAAGAGTTGTTCCAATGAGAAAGTTAATGAAAGAATTAGACTTCGGGACCCCAGCAGAGATCTGGGCCCACAAACTGAAGAAATCTTTGAGCAACAAAAAACTTTACTTCAACTCCTCAATGATGACAGGAAGAGGAGGCTAGAAGTGACCAAAGCCATTGATAAAGCCCTTGCAGACCTGGGAATGGAAGAAGCTTCAGAGGATGAGCACCATCTCACTGCTTAATGATTTAGGATCAACGCGCTTCGCATATTTTTCAGTAAGTTGCTCATTTCATTCCTCTTATCTGTTATCCCGCAATATCACTCGCATTAGTGAGCTTTGTCATGACCATATCGGACGTATACTGGTGACGGGTATTGTTGTAAGCCTTTCTGGGAGTGCTGGGGAGGCTCACTGCTGAAGAAATCGGATCTCCCTTGACTTGTTGCTTCTTGCGTCTTGGAATGTTCAATACCGACTCTTCCCCGCTCATAACGGCGTTGCTGGCGACAAAGAAAGAGGAAGAGAAAGCTGAGTGCTAACTTAGAACTTTAGTTCCATGGAATCTACTCAGCATCTGTACAGTCTTAGTTTTGGTCATTGTCACGAATTCAGCACCGATAAACCATTTCAATATCACTTTGATATCAAGTAATCGCATATTTGTCGCTTTCAAGCAAGTGCAGCTAGACCAGGTTTCAATCAGAGTAGCTCTTCACTTGTCTTCTACTTCTGTTTCAAATATCAGCTTATCAGCACTCCTGCATGTTATTTCGGCGGAATGTATGTAGCAATCATTGCCTGATTTCTAATCCTAGCTGCCTGGATAATATATTGCATCCCGGAAAAGATATTGACCTTTTTTGTCATCGGAAACAAGATACAAATCCCATATAATTTGCATGCTTCGACAATAGCGGCGGGATTGAGATAATTCTAATGTAGAATAAGGTCTAGAGGCCGGACCCTTGGTAGCTAACTATTCCATAGTTATGCGGCAGACGCTAGCATCGACATCGTCCCACGCAGCTCTTTGGTCATTCCGATATCCCGAAGTATCAGGAATATAACTCAAGTGGCTGTGCCGTCCACTTGAAACTGGAGTTCAAAACAGGCAGCGAGACTCACGGAAATCACAATCGTTCGACTCCTTTTTCGCACAATCATATCTCAAGCATAGGCTGTACAGGGAAGCAGATCAAACGTAGCTACATACCTTTCATTTCCCAATTCTCTCCCATCGAAAACAATCCTCCATCTAAGAAGCTGCATTGATCCGGGAAGCAAAACATCGAATCCAACATGGCGTCCACCCTCCTCCGCCTCGCTCCCCTCGTAACCACAACCTCCTCCCTAACCCTCTGCGCGGCGCAGTCCCTCTACTTAGGCCCTTTCCTGCACCCCTCCGTCGTTGAGCATGGAAAGTCTAATACTGTCCTCCCCAATTACTTCAAAATCTGGTTCTAGGGCGGCATCAGCCTCTTGATGCCCCTATACGGCCTCACCATCGGCACCTCAGTGGCCAATCTGTTCTTCTCCGAGCCACAGGCATTGAAGGCGGCGGGGGCGAGGGAGTTGTATATGGGCGGGCTGGTGTTTAGTGTGCTGCATTTCGCGTTTGTGCCCTTCGTTATGTATCCTGTGAGGGATATAATAGAGGATCGGTCTAAGGGGAAGAGTACGGGGGATTTGAAGAAGTGGTTGGGGGTGCATTTTATCAGGTCATTGGTGGTTGATTTGCCCGGATGGGCTTGTTTTCTTGGTGGGTTTTGAGGGTGGTGAGGGTGTAGGTTGTTGATGCCGATGTTATGCATTTGCCATTGCACTGGGCGGGTGATTTAGGGTTACCAAGACATTAAATCTACCCCCTTCTTACCCCTATTATACGCATTATGTTCCCCTTCTGTATACTATGATAGATGATTCAACTCCTCTCCCAATTTTTGACATTTAATACTCTCAATCCATCAGAATTGAAAATGGAAAGTGCTTGGCGCTACAAAGCAAAAGGCCGTTGTATTTCCCAAAGCCATCCATCCATCAACGGTCCTCTATGGGGGTAGAAATATACATAAAATCACTTTATATCAATGGCCTCCAAGTTAATTATCGACTTCTCAAATTCTTCGCTAGGATATGATCCTCGGTCCGGCACCTCCCATTTAGACATGGCCCGATTTTACTTTCGGCCAGTAAGGCTCTAGCCAAACAAACCTCCATAACGTCTTATTTGACGATGGCATCCGACCTTAAGATCAAACTATAAAAGGTATACCTTTGAAGTCTTAGTAGACGGTACATCCGGACAACGGCATGTCCGGTAACTGACTCCACTGCATATTGGAACGGAGAAGAAGCCTTGAAACCTATTGTCCAGAAGCTAAGAAAACCCTTCGGGACGGCCCAAACTATGTCAAGCTGTATTGCGTTGGGTGAGGCGCGATGATTGAAAACGAAGCGTATCTCACAGCGTCGGCCACATTCTCGGATATTTATGTTTAGGCGGATGATCCAATGGATAAGGATGTCCGAATGAAGTTCAATGGATCATATAATATCGATCTTCACTGCTGGGTCAAAAAAACTTTGCTGTGCATTTCTTGGGGTATAATATACTGCGAAGCGGTAAGGACGGCTAATTACAATGTCAAAGATAGCACTTCCAAAGCACGAATATAGTGCTTTTTCGCATGAAAAAGACAACACCGCCCATAAAGAGGAAAAGAAAAAAGTATCCGGCCAAGGCCGTGGGTAATATTGTGCCCGGCACGCATACCATATTCCAGATATAGTTAGAGATAGCACGTGTACATGTATATACCATGATAACTATCCCACGATAACACGGAACAAAAACTGCGCCGTGCTTATACGATTATCAAACTTCCAAAAGCCACCGCCACTCCCGGGCGTCCAGCACACGGTTTTCAAGCTTCATCGCAGCAACATATGAATCTCGTATCTCTCGCGCTTTTACGCGTAAGTCTTCTCTAGTACGGCCACTCAGCTCATCCATATAGTCACAGAGTATATGGACATATCGCTTAGGACCTGTGAGGATGAATTAGCACAAGGGCTATTGATGGTGATGGCGTCTCTGCGCTTGACTATACTAAGCAACCTTACCTTGGTGTTTCTGCAAACCGGCCACTAAAGCCTCGCTCTGCTCCGTTGTCCAGTCGAGCTCGTCAGGAATCTCACACGACTCGTCCGTTACATGACTACTTCCAGATGTAATGGAGATAGCTTTGTCGTGCTCTTCATCAGTGATGGCGGGAGTTACTTCCTTTGAAAGCCTGTCTCTCTGTTCAGATTGTTGATGCAGGCTTGCCTTCCTCTGTTGAAGACTATTGTTGAACCGTTCCCGTCGCTCTGTGGCGAGCAATCGCTCCAATTCCTCCGCGAAAACTGTCCAGATGAAACCAGACGATAGTCGGACACTCTTGAGCACGTCTGTCAAATAGATGAACGGTCGAAAAAACTTGGGCTGAATCTTCTTACAAAGAACATGGAGGGACTCTAACAGTCGCGTTATCTGGTTCAGCCCGGTAACAGATATTTTGCTTTCAAAATATTCTGCGTAATGTGATGCCAGGCAGACCTTGAGTAGTTCCACGATTTGAGGTACCACATGGACAATAATTTCATCCACGGCTTGTCGTCTAACATCCAGCTCATGTCTTGCTGTGATGAGATTACCTTTCTGGTCGAAGACAAGGCGTATGGCATCCAGGGCCCGATCTAAATGCGTGACTATATCCTGTGCACTGGACTGTTCCGCCTGAACCATTTTGTCAGGTACAGCCCGCTTGTCATGCCGCATATCTTTTGTTGCGACATACAGCTTCTTTGCCTGCCTTATTCGCTTAAGCAATCCAAGCAAAAAAGGGCTCTTCGCTTTTCCCGAAGCTCTTGCACGAAGCTTGTCCGCTTCTAGTGCCAGAGCGTTCCAATTGTCTCGCTGCAGAAGGAATACTCTAGCAATCGAGAAGTCAACCTCGATATCGTCCCATACCGATCCTCCCTCAGGTATATCAGAGTCGGCTCGGACTCTATGTTCTGATTCATAGTTGGGATCGCCCTCCTCATCGGTTTGAATGCTGTGGTCTGATTCATCTCCCCAACTCCCATTCCCCTTTTTTGGACCTGAATTTTCAGATTTATCGCTGAAATATTCATGATCTGTGTCCATTTCGTTATCGCTCCTGGACCCTTGAAAGGCGGATATTGCAGATTGATAGTCTGGAGAATGAGCATGTTCATCACTTGACTCTTCGGCGTAGGAAGAATCCTGACTGCCTCCCGCGGACTCCACTTGTCTCTCGTTGACCGGTAACGATGTAGAAGGCGGGAAAGACTGGACTACTTCCACACGATCTAGTTTCGTCTTCTTTCCTCGGATTGAACGTCTTCCCCTCGCCGGTTCGGGCAAAGTCACATCTTCCACACGGTGTAGTTTATTCTTCAGCCCACTGGAAACAGGTCGCCCTAACACTCCGGGTGACGCAGCCTTCTCCACAAGATCCGGTCGATTTTTCATTCCCCGGGTTAAGGGTCGTCCTTTATTTTTCTCTGAAAATGCCACCTCTTCCATGGAATCTGGTCCTTTATTCATTTCCCCGCTTAAGCTTTGTGTTTTTTCTGGCTCTGGCGGGTTGGCCTGCCTAGTAAGATTAGCCTGTTCCGTAAGGCGAGCCTGCTCTCGAAGAGCTTCCACTACATCGTTGTCAAATTTAGCTTTCTCTTTGCGGTAAGTCTCGAATGAGTCACCAGATAATTTTGGTGAAGGTCCTTGAAAAACTTTCCCTCCAATTATCATTTGACCAGGAAAAAGGATTTTTTTTCGGCGTCCTGGGATTAGCTGTTGCCCGTATTTGGCTGGACCAAATCCCGGGACTTCTCCGTGCACTTCGACTATCTCTCTGGTTCCATTTTCTTTGACCTCAACCTCTGTGCTCTCGTGCACATTTTCTTCTCCGTCACTCTCTTTCCCATCAAGTTCGCTACCCACTGGCGGGCTTTCCTTCCGTGCATCAGGCTTAACCTGTCGCTTGGAAAGTCGGGTTGAACGTCGCGGTGTTCCCGGCGAACCGGGAATCGCATAAATATGCCTTACTGCTGATCCCGAAATAGACGACGTAGTAGCTAATCGAGCTGATCGCCGCGGTCGTTTCAATCTAGCTGAGCCCGACGAGTTACACGCGTTGCCGTTGGGTCCGTATGGTGGTGTTGACGGTTCGCATGACGGCTCAACATCCCGTCTCTTGCGCTTGCCGATGTTTGCAGGAATATCGCCACCACCGGAAGATGCATCACTGTCTTTATTATTTTGCTGACCCATAAAGCTTAAGAACTCTACCGATTGTTTGGGGCCCGGGCCGCTTTTAGCATCCATGGCGCGGTCGATAAGAGGCTATCTTCCTCTTTAATCCCATTTGCACAGAGCTTGTTCGCTGAGCCTGTCAGAGTGCAATCTTTCACCTGTAGGTTGGGGTGTTGAATTCAGGAGCCGTGGTTGGGGTTGTTTCGTTGATTTGGGAAGTCCGGGGGAAGCTTTGGATCGTTGGAACCTTGGAAAGCTTGCGGCGTCTAGGCGGCGGCGGCTGGAGCACGTGAGCTCGGGGTAATTAGCCGCCGATTGCGCGCCTGGAAATTCTTCACGTCCGGCTTCAACAATAACTACAAGCGCGAAACCCAACACTGCAACTGTTGTTAATCGCATTGGTAGCTGTGGCGTATAATCGATGAGAGGGTAGACATTACTGGCCACATTCACGGGAAATGGGCTTATTTTGGGGCTGTCGCAGCCGCACGCTTCAACATGCGCATTGGATGAGAGAGCTTGGCCAGCAGCAATTAGTAGTGATGTCCAGCCTACAGATCTTGCTATCGCCCATTAAACCGCTGCATGCGCATCCCGCGCAACCTCATCCCCCTTATCAGCGTTCCCAAAGCATGTAGGGCTCGCAGCCAACAGTACTGGGCGCGCCGCCTGCTTTAGCTAGCCCAGGTAGCCAGCTACGAGTCAACAAGTCGCTCGCACGGAGAAATGGGCAGCTCATATAAATACCCTCATTCGGTGCGCATTGGGACCGGGAGCATTTGCTGCAATGAAAGAGGTCATTCAAAGACCAATTGTTCGGCTGGCAGAGACAATTCGAGCACAAGCCGGCTATCCAGGCCCGTATCGTGCAATCTCGCGGCCACATAGCTCAACCTGAGTGCCAGTATTGCACGAATGGCAACGGGCCGTTCCTTCAATATGTCAGCCTTGGGAGATACTTGCATAGCGCTTGCGCAAATTGCCATTATTATAACACCGGTTCTCGACGTAGCTTCCGCCGTACGTGTTTAACTTTTGATAAGCGATGCGTCCAATGAACTGGACCTGCTAACGTGTTTTGGATCACCAGACTGGTCGTGGGAATGGAAGCAATAAAATCCTAAGCCGTGATGCCAGGCGGAAGTTCGGCTCCAACTCAGGCTAGTGGTCGCAAGTGCAATAAGACGGCTACAAGAAACATTGTACCGGCGAAAACGAAATTGCTAGAAACAATAGCAGCTCTTCATGCGCAAATAAGCAAAGCCCGAGCTGCATCATCTCCTTCAAGAACCTCAAAGTCCTACAAGGACAAGGGCCGTGCCCGTGGATCTGTACCGAAACTCCATGGACGTCGCTAGATACTAATGGCAGCGAGTTTGGCCGCCAATAACGCTTCTGTGTCTGCTAAAGAAACAGCAAAAGCTCTGAAAATGGCAGCCAAAGCCAACAGACCTTTGCAACCTCCTACGCTCATTTGGTTGAGGTACTTGCAGATGAAGCTGGCTTTGACTCCGCCGATGAGCTGGATGAGAGTTCAAGTTTACATGATAGTTCTGAGATGAGAGACGAGTCAAACCAGTGAGTTGGTTATATACTTGTTGGCTAATTTCTAGATAGGGTTATATTCAGACGGGAATGCCAAGTTTCACCAGTTATGATATGGTCATTTATTAATTCTCATCTCAACAGTTATTTTCAACTCAATGAGCTCTTTCCAAACCTATCTTGAGGTGATAGGTGTAGCTAAGCGGCGCCTGCCTTCTTGCTCTACATATGTACCTATCTAGGTACCTAGCTACCTATCCAGGCAGGTAGTTAGGAATTTACGCCACGTTGCTTGATTCATTCGACATTCTTACAACGCGGTATATGCAGCATCATCTATTCCATATCGTTGCTCATGGCGTCGAGCTCCGGTGTCGAGGCCACAGCGGGCCCCTCTCCACTCAGTCAATGGCTACAAACGCTTTTTCCTGAGCTGGACACGACGAGCCTTAACCAAAGCGCTAGTGACGCGAATGATATTGCCCTAAAGTATGAGAGAAACAGCGTACGTCGATGCATCGATCGTGCTGCGGACGCACAGTCTAGCGATTATATTAAGCCGATTTTCCGGATCGAAAAGTCATCGCGAAAATGCAAGTGCGCTCTCTCCACGTGCAAAACGACAATTTCGCCTTCCGAGCTACGTTTCTTTTGGCTCAGAATCTTCCCTGGGATCAAGACATTCAGGAAAGGTAGGTCGAAGACTTAGTTTTTACTTATATCATGTCACCGACAACCTTGTACGTAGATTACTATCACCTCCGTTGCTTCGAAAAGAATGCCAATTTCTCGCAGGCCGCGGTGCTGCGTCGGGTTGAAGTTGTGACTCGAAATACTTGGGAGGCACGAGGAACACTGACGAAACCATGAAGACCGCCTGTGTACCCGGAGGTGTGGAACGGTTATTCGATGAATGGCGAAAAAGACAACTTCGCGCGATAGCTAGGCGCGAGCAAACCGCAGACACTGATCATCAAAATTGTTCGGATCCGAAACTCGATCACCTACGATATTGGGCCGGCTCTAGATCCTTTTCCGATAGTGGTCAGCCAGACAGTATAAGTTACGATGAGTATTGTCTTTTACATGGCATCCTAGCTCCGTACGAAAGTGATGGTCCCGGTGACACGCAGGAATTGGACCTATTTGACGAATTCCTTGGCACTTTGAAACAGTTTAATCCGCCGCGCGCTCCTACAGTAGAGGACCTGCGCAATCCGCACTCTTTGAGTGGGGGCTTTGGCAAGAGCTTTCGGTGAGGCTACCCTAGCCCTGCATTCGCTGAATCTACCTCACCACTGTCCTAGATTGTCTTTGGCAAAAACTGATAGTTTGCAACACAGACACTCGCGTGTGAAAACGACTCTAATCTTGATAAATTGAAAACGGACATGAGGTATTCTATGGGTTAAAAGGCCATCCGGGCAATGAGACGTCTATCAGAAATCCCACTCACAACATCTATCCCATAGGAAATCTCGCATACGCATAGAGAGGAAATGTTATTTGTCGTCGATGAGTAAAGGTATATAGCTACTTCAAGTGCGCACATCGCAAATAATGGTGCTGCTCATAGCAGGCCTTGATATTCTCCGCGAAGCCGCCCGTTCGGCTTAACCAGCAAACAGCCTCAAATTTCATGATTAAAGTAATAGAAACTGACTCTATTAATTCTAATCGCTATTTCTCCTTTTCATCGCATTTGCCAAATCCCTAACCCCTTCTAATCGATCTATTTTTGCTTCTCGAGGTCCGCAATCCTCTGGAGAAGTTCGCTCCGCTCATGATATAAACCACGTATCTCCTTGACGGCGTAGTGATACTTTATATCACGCACAAAATAAGTCAGCCTATATTGTGCTTTTTTTTTGGCCAGAACTGAAAAGAGCGCATGTACTAACCTGATAGGCGGAATATGTCATTACAGGCAGCATGAAGGCAATGGTAAAGTGTGGGCTGTGGTGCTTCTGGTAGAAGCGCCATGCCCGTGTCAGTCCTGAGCGGATCATTATGGGTAAGATATATATATACGTATCTATCTATCTATGTATGTATGTATGTATGTATGTATGTATGTATGTATTGGTTTATTCGAGACAAGGATTTTAGTTGGAGGAGAAGTGTGAGAGAAGTTGTGCCTCAGTTACGCTTCCCACGGTGATCAAGCATGATAAGGCACAGCTACAGTAACCTTAGCTGTCAGCTGTGAATGCTTGCCAGGTCAGAAGTTCGTAGCACTCATTGATTCATTAAACAAATAGGTTCAATTCTTTAACAGTAATTATATCATGTCTCTCAATGGCTAGTTCTGCATTCTTTTGAAACTTCACTGTTGGTGATTCTCAGAAGAGTGATGCAACAAATAAATAGATTGTCTCTAATTGCTTAATCTTTTCCTCTCTCAGCTGCTATGTCAGTATTTTCCCCCATTTCTTCAAATAGCTCTTCTTTCAGAGTTCATTCATGCGGATTGGTCCTGAGCTCAGTCCCTTCCCTTGCCATATAACATGTACTGCTCTGCTTATTCTGCTTGACTACATTCAGAGAAAAGATTCCATGTATCTCCGATCAAGGAGAAAATTAGTTGGAACCAGGAAGATTTCTATGTTCAGTGCTGCCATTGATGTGGCTCTGAAGGCCTCTGAGACTTTTCTGGCTACTCTGTGCTGGATCTAGTGTTGTTTTTTCGCGGGTCGGGTCAAAAAAAAGACCCTGGTGCCCGAAACAATAGGGCTTCGGGTCAGGCCTTTAACTAAAAAACCCGCAACAACGGGCCTGCGGGTTTAACTACTGACCCGTTAGGCCCGCAACGGGTTTTTGGGCGCGCCTGCGGCGCCTAGCGTGCTTAACTCCTATAAGCGCGGGCATGTTTTTTTTTCGGGTCGGGTCGGGTTAGTGACCCGGCGGGTTCAGTGGTTCGGGTCAACAACACTAGCTGGATCTCGGCTATTATACAAACGCGTTTCGGACTCGCTACAGAACAACATAACCCCGTCCCCCAGGCGGAAGCCTGCAGCAAACCCCCTAACCAGCGGACGCTCCGTAACACTATACTCCTGATGAATTAGGCCGATGTCTCTTTAAATAGACACTCAGTCAGCGGAGTACATACCAATTCGCGACAGTCTTTCTCTGCAAGCTTAAATATTTTGAAGAGGCTTCATTCCTCACGATCAACGAGGTTCCTGATGAACTGCGCAAAAGGCAACAGTTAATCATGCTGAAAGGCATATGCTTGAATAAGTTTTATTAAGATTGCAAACAATTTTACTAAAATACATATAAAACCAGTATTTATTAGCCCTTTCTTTCAAGCTGACGTTGGTTTCTTCGCCAACATAAAGTACATGGGTGAGAACAACTTCTTTTCCCCACCTAGAACGAGCTGCTCGGCAGTTTTTGATAAACCATCTCCAGTCATTTTCGTACCTTGCGGCACGAGGCCAACCGTCTCCAAGCAACCAGTGAGGTAGTGAGTGATTCTGCGGCCCCATCTGCTCATGGGAGCGTATGTGATGATGTCCGATAAAGACTGCGTGTTGAAGATCGAATTTGTGAACGGGTGGTACCAGGGAATTGAAGCTCGGCGATCTGCCAAGTCCTCGTAATCAAGAAGTTGAAATCCCGCATCTTGAATGGCGCGCCTGGCCTCGCACGCTTTGGATAACTTGGAGATGCCATTGAATTTCTGAATGCCAAGAGCAATTTCGCGATGTGCAGGATGATCGGGATCGTATCTGTCGGTAAGAACCCATTCGTATATCCCCACTAACCCTCCCGGCTTCAACACGCGGAATATTTCCCTATACGCCCCTTCTAGGCTCGGAGCATGCACGGTTGCTTCGATCACGTATACAGCGTCAAAAGAATTATCGGGCAGCTTTATTTGCATAAAATCGCAATTGACGAAGGTGACTCGGTCCGAAAGTCCATGTTGTTCGACATAGAGAGCCGCTTTTTGGAGATGGTATTCATTGTTATTGACTCCAACAATCCGGGCATTGGTAAACTTCGCGATCTCTATAGCAGGTCCAGCAACCCCACAGCCAACATCCAGGACCGTCATACCCTCCTTTATTCCGATTCTATGTGCAAGGTAATGCTCATGGCGGGCTATCGCTTTCGAAAATGACTCTCCGTAGCTGAAATGACAGAAATGGAATGATTGGCACCACCCATATTCATAAAAGTCTGTTACAAGGTTGTAAAAGCTACCAGAGTCTCAGCATTGATAGCGTAGTGATGGACAATCTAAACTTACTATTTTGTCAACGTGTAGTAGTCTCCTGTTCGCATCTAAATATGGTTAGATTCTAACTAGTGCTCAGGCTAGATCATACTCACTGAGTCACCTCCCAATCTTTCATCGTCGATGAGATCTTTCCCGAAGAAACCGGAGTACTTGTTAACCCAAGCACTGTAATACTTGAAATCTTTCTTTCCCATAACTGTAAGGCCCTGGAAGCTGCCAGGAAGCAGGCTGTCAAGCTCTGCATTTCGACCATCGACATAGTGTTCAGGGTTTGGTGATGGCATTGCAGGTGAGAAGAACGGCTTATCAGCAAGTGTCGAATTCCGGAATCCAAACGGCGTAGTCTGTAGCGAGCAAATGATTTAACCAAGCGAATAACTATGTCTGGACGTTAAAAAAGCGATATCTGAATAAGAAAGGCATGCGAAACGAAGCATTCGACGCCTTTATAAGGTACATAATAGCCCGTGCCTATAATATACTTATTATTGATTCTTCTGTTATACTATGCAATCAGAGACTATGACAAGTTCTTGTGTGATGTTAGATACAGGTAAGAGTTGGTTATACAGCAGAATATAGGAAAATCGGAGATACTACAGTTTTCCAGTCAAAAATAATAAGTGATTCAAAGTAGCACTTAAATACATCTCTTTATTTCTATAGACTGAATATGCTGAATCTGTCTTAACATTTACACAATTCTTCTCAGGTTGTATTGTACTAATGTAAATTTTATTATTTGTTCCCCTTGTTACATATAATATTTTACTCGCAACTGTACAGATCTATGCTATATGAATAATAGGTGATGATATGTTCTTGTCATGGGCACCCGGGCTAGGCATGCCGGCGTACTACCACTAGGCCAAAAAGACCATAAGACGGCTGGCGTTCAGCCAGCCGCGCCCAGCACCCGTACTTATAGGCGGCCCCGGGGGGCTACCGTTACAGTTCTTGTCTTGTTTCACAAAAGAGAAGTTCACACATCTCTTCAGAGACTAGTGAAGAGAGTGAAGTAAATCTAATTCTTCTTTTTGTAAACCTCATGTTCTGCGCTTATTGAACCTTTATAGAATGATTTTAATTTGAAATTATTGTTACGGGTCATGTTAGCAGTCTTCAGAGTCATTGAATATGATTGTACCTAATAAATACTGGTGGGACCATTATTGTTTAGAATATCTTGGGACCGAAGACTAGAAGTGATGTGACAGGAGATAGCCAGAATAGCGGCAGTGCTACAGACTCTATCTATCAGCAAGCGTTCATCGCTAGGGGTCAAGGGTAAATTCCCGTAAGGTGCCTTATTGCGCTTGATCACCGACGGAGTAACGCCAGGTAACCGGATGGACGAGGTATATAGAAAATATACCTGGTGAACCACAACTCAGGCCTGGGGCTCCCTATGATGATAGGCACAACAGCCACTTTTTTGACCTGCTAGTGTTGTTAACCCGACCCGCGTAACCCGCCGGGTTTAAAACCCGAAGTAAAAAAAGCCCCTATTGTATCGGGTTTGGCCACGTCGGATTGGAAAAACTATGACCCTCCAGACCGTGCTAACCTCTTAAGAAATAGGCTAGCTGTATAGGGCTCAATTCGGGTCCGAAAAAATGATTTTCCGAAACCCGCAACCCGTTGTTTTGAGCACCAGAGGCCTCCGGAAAACCCGGACCCGCGAAAAAAAAACACTACTAAGTACATAGCACCAAAAATTGAGCTCCTAGCTGTGAACGCTTGCCGAACTGCGAGTCTGTAACACTTAGGCTTTAACTAAAACTCTGAAAGAGCAGGGCTCCTCTTCTTCTTCTTTTATTTTTTAATTTTTGCATGTTTTGAACCCGGATATGTGCCTTAGTATTGTTCTTCATTAGCGAGTAATTATTGAAATATGTAATGTTACTCAATTATCAGTGACACTGTTATAAAGCAGTATCACTATGTTTCTCAATAATCCAGATGCAGAATGAAACAAAAGCTACACAAGTTTAATCATCAAAGATTCTTTCTGTGCTCTGCTTGTTATTCTTCACTTGACCTTTCTCACATAAAATTATATTCAATTCTCATCTTAAATACTTTAGACTTGATTAATGATTATTCTATAGTCTTAAATTCTCATCATTTTCACTTTCATTTACATTCTCATACTTCTTGTCAATCAGCCTGCAAGTTCTCATATGTTTCTCAGACTTGGGACTTCACAATGCATACGCAGAGAAATGAGGTCTTCAAAACTGTATTCTGGGGTCGGCAGAACAATCTATCTCCAATTCTGGGAGGTCTGAGTGCAATTTCTCTTATGATTGTTGTACTACTGCTTGTGATGTCCTCCTGCATCGCATTGGAGCACTTTGACGCCAGTCTCTTGAACATGCTTGCCGCTTTGTGGCATCAAGGTTGCTGGAATTTTCTTGCAGAGTATTTTCCACGTCCGTCAGCAGGCACATTCTTTGCCTACCTGGGGTGGGTTACACTTCAGGCGGTTCTATATACGTTGCTTCCGGGTCGATCTTATGTAGGACAACCGACACCCGGAGGGAGTTTGCTAATGTACAAACTCAACGGGTTTCAAGCCCTCATCATGACGATAACGCTTTATGTCTTGACTACAGTCGGAAGCCTGACGAAATTGTCCTATGTCGCAAAGTCTTGGGCTGGTATCCTTCTTTCTGCCAATATCTATGGGGTTTTCATCACGCTGGTGGCGTATTTGAAAGCTCATCTCAGACCATCCTATAGAAGCGACACAAGATTCAGTGGTTAGAACAGTGCCCTGCTACTCCTCACTCTGTATATTCATATGATTGCTAATTTTCGACGCCATAGGCTCACCTATCCATGACTTTTATAGCGGTTGCGAGCTGAACCCTCGCCTGGGCGAGCATTGGGATATCAAGCTATTCCATATCGGGAGACTTGGAATGGGTGCCTGGATAATAATGTGGGCTAGATCACACTAATCTCTATGTTTAACTGTCATACTTACGCATGAAGGACATGATAGTGATATCTCGTTTGCTTCTCTCCAGCTTCATAACTTTGGAGACATCTCCAATTCCATGGCGATTGTCCTGATTCTTCAGGGGATATACGTGCTTGACTTTTTCTGGAACGAGCACTGGTACAGCTCCCTGCACGACCCGTATTTCTGTTATTCGTGGCTGACCGGGATGAAAGGTACCTTCGGACCATTGACATTCATCATGACCATTTCGGTTTCTACCTGGCATGGGGCTCAACAGCTGGACTTCCCGGAGTATACTCGCTCCAAGCCATGTTCCTTGCAAATCACCCTGTTCATCTCTCTATTGTCGGTGCCACGATAATTTTAGCCATCGGAATTGTTGGATACATTATCTTTCGATCATCAAATAACCAAAGGCTACGTGTCCGCCTCGCAAATGGAAAGTGCATCATATGGGGCACCGAGGCTAAGGTGATCCGGACTTCATATAAGACTTTCGACGGGTCTGTTCATAAATCCCTGCTTCTTTATTCTGGTACGCCTGTCCCGTGCCAGCCCACCCTAACTTGAGCACCCTCGCCTTACGTACATGGCTTGGACTCTCAATATAGAAAAGCAGGACTGATAGTAAAAGCAATAACAGGCTGGTGGGGTTACGCGCGCCACGTGAACTACACAGGAGATCTTATGATGGCGTTTGCTTTCTGCGCGACTTGCGGAACAACTCATCTTTTCCCGTGGATATATTTTATCCACTTGTCGATTCTTCTCCTTCATCGATGTCATCGAGACGAGGCCCGCTGCCTTTCAAAGTACGGTGAGGACTGGAAGCTGTACTGTCAAAGAGTCCCGTGGAGATTTGTGCCCGGGTTATACTGATGTGAGCTTTGCTCCGCCCTGTTGGCTGGCTGTTACTAGCTGCAGCCTCTATACCTTCAGGTAAAAAGTTGTAGCAAGGCAATGAAGGAAAGAAACAGCCACAGGACATCCAGATTTGACAGCCACATACCCAGTTAGACCACTTTAGTTGTCCCGTTGGGCATTATGGCCCCCGACAAAGCAATATGAAAATTTTGAACAAGATTCATGTGATGAGAAAGCTTAGAAGCGCAAGCTAAATAGCAGCAAAGCGGATCATCTTATTTCGTGTCTTCTTGTAGTATATATTCTCTCATAGTACGTCCGGGCAATTTGAAGGCTCATAGACCCCAACTATTCCTCTCTGAAAAGTTTTGAAAGCTATTGTCGCTTTTTTTCCCCCTTTGCAATTCTTTCTGCTCCTTCTATCTCTACACTGGGCTAGATCATTCAAATATTTTGTATTACCCTTCAGGGCTCGCGCATCTAGTGCAGCTGGTAGATGCTGAACAAAGCTATGAATAGACACATTGTATTTGCTAGTTTATGAAGACACTGATAGGGCCTCAGAGCAGAGAAATCGTGTGAAGATAGGATTTGCTCTATTAAGATCACACTGAAATTAAAATCAATTTGTCAGATCGGGAGAGGAAGGGGGGAAGAAAGATTATGGTTTTGATTGTGACTAAGCTCCCAGCTCTAAGATCCCCCGGAGATTGCATGACATAGCTGCGCATAATCTCAAGGTCTGCAGAATCACGCAATCAGTGTGATGACTCAGAAAAGACGTCTGGACATTTGTGAATTCAATAAAGTTTATTTATACCGAGATCTGTGAGTCACAAAGCAATGGTGTGAATTTCTAAAATACGTATAGAGCAGCGCGACTACTCTACCTATGCATGCGTCCGTTCAACATTGGGGCCAAGGGAGGACGTTTGTACCACCCCTCAGTATCACTCAATTTTGATAGTGTAGCTCAATATCAGGAGTTACACGGCACAATCGCGCCAAACTAGCCAAGTGCTGCCCTTCTTTTACGTACTCAGTCAATAAGGCATCTTCTCCAAGTCGTGCTATGAAGAATAGTCTGACATATCCCCGCCTCACAATTGCCTTCTCATGGAGGCTTCTGCCTTTCAGTATATTATTGAGTGAGTTTTTCTCTCTGTGACTCAATGTGCAGCCATGCTGTAACTGTTTCAAGATTATACTTGATGACAACTACGCGGCTTTTGGTGCAATTTTAATAGTAACTGTCAGGTTTGTTTCACCGGCTCTACAAAAGTGCCTTCAGATCTGTCTAATAACTGTGAGTATAGTGAAGTACTTCTGGGCAGAATATTATTGTTCTTTGCTCTATTTCCGCGGCAAATCTCACTCCATCTACAAACGAAATTTTCATGAAAAAACAATGCCTGCACTTGTTAGAGGCCTATAGAGACTTAACTAAATCTTGTTAAGCCTATTAAGCATGCATGCTAGGCGCTGTAGGTGCCTCTGAAAACCCATTGCTGGCAAAATGGGCTCAATTACTTAAACCCGGCTTCTAGGTAAAGCCCAGGCCTGTGAGCCTATTGTTTGAGACACAAGCCCTCAAACTCGACCCACAGAAAACAACACTAATGCAACCCGAAAGGTGGGTACTGGAAAATCTTTTTTTAGGCCCGTTGCGGGTTCGCGCGTCAAGCCAGCACCATCATGCCTAAATTAGCTAGCTCATTGCTAAATTGAAGCTAGCTCATCACTCAGGCTCAATCGGGCCTTAAAAATTGGTTTTCCGAGGCCCGCTACCCGCCTTTTCGGACATAGCGGCCACTTTTTTGACCCCTTTTTGTTTGCGGAAAATAACATACCAGGTGGCCGGAAAAGCCCTACCCGTGAAAAAAACAACACTACTAATTGTGTATGTGGTTCTATTGAAATACTGCTCAAATATGGTCAAGGCGTACAGAAAATAATTCAAAATGTACTCTGTAATTAGGCTCATGTTCTGTAACTTGCTAGTTAAAATATCTTACTCTTGTTAACCAAGTTTAGCGTCAGATGCAATTTTAATGATTAAGGCCAGACAGGGTGACAGTGTTCAACACACATACAACGCTAATCAGTCCCTTTTTCTTATCTGGTCGCCCCGGCCGTGGCTTCGAGCCCCACGAGCTCTTTTTAATCAGTGTGATTTGAACCGAAGTTACTCATCCTCAAGTAACTTATGCCACGATTTGACACCAAGTAGCCTTTTTCACCACTCAGTTATGAGAGGTGAGACGTGGTAGATGAATAATTCTTCACTACAGATGTTGCTACAAAAAGTTTTGACTCACTCATAAATACACTAATAACGCCATAAGAGAATTTCTGAAATACACTTGAAATTTAATACTAATTATTTCGAGCCAGGCTTTCTCCTGCCTTCATGATACTCATTACCATCTTTCAACTTAATAATCTTCTCAATATGAACTGGGTTCCGTTCAATTCAGCTCTGAATTAGCTCCCGTGATATGACGGTTTGAATAATAAAAAAATGATTTTGACTATCTCAGTGATGATTTCATCAACAAGAGAAGATTTAAGAGTAACAACAAGCGCCCGTGTGATGATATTTTTATTGGAAATGACTACAAAGATATTGAAAGAGAAATTCACCAGAACTTGGCAATAGTCTCATATTAAATGAGATGAGAGGTAATTTCATACAATTTATTACATACGGTGGCGCTTCTTAGTTTATGATGATCATCTTGAAGAGTCAAAGCTTTCTGTAGCAACTTTCATACAATAGTTGTAGATCGAACCAACTCAGTCACTTGTGACTTGGTCTGGTACGTCTTGCTCATCTGCATAAAAAATCAAGAGACATCTTAAATCTCTAAAGTGTGAGTCTGTCTCAGCTGCCATTCACAGAGGAAAATCTTTTCAATAACTATTCTGCTATCTACTGCACATTACAATAGAGTAGTACATGTTTCAGACTTACGTGGCTGTGACCTACTCACTAAGTCTGTGTAAAGAAGGCGTTGATATTCAATTATTTAAAACTACATGATTAAATGATCACTGTAATAGAGATAATATTTCTAATTGATAAATTCTAATTTTCTGAGGTTGAGAGATTTTCTTTTTAGAATCTGTTCTGATGATTACTTTTCTTCAATACATTTCTGACAAGCTTTCTAGGCGCATCTCTACCTACTTCTCGCTATGCTCTCTTCGTTGATCTCAACCCTGCAAGGTAGTCCATGGTTGTGGATATTTGTCCTCCTGGCGTCCCCATTTCTCGGGACATGGCTTCTAAGCAATGTGAATGCGCGTAGGTCTCGCAATGGAGAACCTCCACTAATTCCCTATACCGTCCCTTGGCTGGGACATGGGTTTTTCGTGGCTAAAGACATAACAGGCTTTGGTACCTGGGCTAGGTACGCAATTTTGATTGTTCAAGATGTTAGGGTGTTCATTTGAGACTAATAGTAACATCACAGAAAGCGATACCCTCATCAAGATGTTTTGACAGCAGTTGTTGCGGGGACCCACATGTACATCGTGTTTGACCCGAAACTCGCGGCAATTATTTACCGTCGACCAAAATATTTCACATTTGATCCCTTGGCACTCCTTTCTGCTAAAGTATTTGGTGCTCCGCAACATGATCTTGATATTATTGCTATCGGAACTCATGGGGTTGCGCGTGCCCCGGGCTATCAGGACGACGGACGACGTGTGCATTTCGACCTGCATCAGCTTTTCCCTATGCTGCTTGAAGGCCCTAACTTAGCAACCATGATATCCAAATTCATGAACGCTCTCACTGCTGACCTGAACAATGAATTTCCCAAAGACCAAGACGCATCTGGAGAGTGGGTAACACTTGACATTTGTGACTTTGTCAAAAAACGCATGACTCTTGCGTCCATTACATCCTTGTTTGGTTCTCACTTGAGGAAAATATGGCCGCGTATCTACGAGGACTTTTGGGAGTTCGATGAAGTTGTGCAATTGCTTCTATTGGATCTACCTCACGTGCTACTGCCCACTGCTGCTGCCAGACGCAAGAAGATGCTGAATAGATTGCTTCATTGGAGAGAAGAGGCTTGCAAACATAAATCTTTCGAAGAAATCCAAGAGGAAGACCCTGATTGGGATAAATACTGGGGCGCCCGGCTAGTACGGATGAGTCATAGTGTGCTATTGAAAAACGGGATCAGTGTTGAAGGACAAGAGGTATTTTCACTGGGGATATTATGGGGGTAAGTTCTCCTTATCTTGTTATCTCAACCCGCTCATTATTTCTTTACAGTATTATTAACCATGAATAGGCAAAATAGTAATGCAATTCCAGTTGGAATATGGATGGTAGTTCAATCCATTCTTGACAGCGATCTCCACCGCCGTATTCGCTCTGAAGTTTTACCCCACCGAAATTCGGACGGGACATTTGATATGAATGGGCTTGTGACAAATACCCTTCTGAAATCCATGTTCCTGGAGGCCCTTCGCTTCAGCGTGGCATCACCATCACTGCGAGTGGTGATGGAAACAACTCAAGTGAGCAACTATACGTTTCACAAAGGCAGCAGAGTTCTCATTCCGGGTCGTGAATTACAAATGGAGAAGCGAGTCTGGTCTCCTAACAATGAGGTTCCAGACGCATTGGAATTCTGGGCAGAGAGGTTTTTGGATATGGATAAGGGTGATAATGGTGATGCTGAGCGGGCGGCAGAAGCGCGTGAAGCAAATGCCCAGTATGCAGACACCGATATTTTGAAGACCAAGACCAAGACCGCTGGAACAGCAGATCGCAGACGCCCCAAAACATCCACTGACGCCATATCTCTTCCTAGCAGCACAACATCAAAAACCATTCGTGACCGTATGCTCTCTCTCCGTCCCTTTGGAGGTGGTGTAACTCTTTGTCCAGGCAGACATGTCGCAATGTATAAGGAAATTGCTACTCTAGCTATTCTACTCTCCCACTTTGAGATTGAAGTTGATGAAAAGGCGTTGGGGACAACTGGAAGGCCACAGCCTCGGACTTGCACAGTCGGTGCGATGGCACCTGATAGAAAATTAATTGTTCGGATGAGGAGACGTTAACTCAAGGTGATTATTCACCTGGCCATGAATGTTAAAGAGATTCATTCAGTGTTCACTTAGGTTGCTACTGTTACATATCAACTATGCCTTTTTCATTGAACTATGCGCCCTCTAGCTTTAGATTCTCATTGATTGGAACTAAGTATAACCTATTAATCATGAAAGCACTTCGGAACAGGTATACGGTAATAAGGCTCATGGGAGAAAGCCTACAAACGAGAGCATATGTCAGCCTGCCCTGATAATGAGATAAGTTTATTCAGCCTTGGTTGGCTGTTTACTTCTCTCAGTGGCCGCTGTTTCCATTTATTGTCTTCTTTGATCTGTGTGCTTAGTGTTACGAACCTACGGGACACCCCGCGGGAAGCGGCAGGATCCATTGGATATGAGGCTCAGGACGCAGGCTAGCATAAAGCGCAAGGGACGGAGGAACTAAGTTCTGGACCAGGGCAAAAAGTATCACGTGATTGGTAGATGATGGTAGCTTCGTAGATGGTAGACGAGGTCTACCATGACTACCAGTGTCTATCAGGGAATTCACCATGTATATATGGGCGCTCAATATTCACGAAATCAGTGAAGCTTATCTTCCTGATCACAATCAAGTTTATTATTTTCTAACATCCTACCAATTGTTGGCCGGCGCCCGCCGCCCGGGGCCTGGGGCACCTCATGTCACGGGATCTCCTAGATAGACAGCGAGCTTGCCTCCACACAATAGAGAATTCAACCTTCCCACACCAATATAGTACTGATTGTATATCTACTTCTCATGCCAGACATGCCAGGCCTGCCTCCGGGTGCCTGGCAGCCCCGGGGGTTTAGCTTATATAGCGTCCGGGCGCCTATAGCAGCCAGCGGCTGCTATAGTGTATTTCCTTTTTGGTACAGCGGTTAAGGCTTAGACGCGCGGGACCTTTAACTACTGCATTACACTACTATTGCTTCTTATCTCTATTCAGTTTACTGTCTTACTCTCTCTTGAACCCCCTCTTTGTTACAGACCTTGAGACTCAAGTACTCACTCTGTCAGTTGCATACTCATACAGAAGCCTCACTGAATGTACTCTCAAAAGCTCTGAGGTGCTTAACTATAACATGCTGTTCTAGCCTACTGTTATAGTGAGTCTTAGGCCTGAGCTTTGATTAACTAGTAATAGATGGTATCTTCTCTATACTCTCTATTCATTCAGTTAACTGATGAACTATGCTTCTCTTGATGATCAAGCATGATAATGCACTCTAAAGGAACATAATCTTGAGCCTTTAGCCGTTAACGCTTGCCAGTGTTACGGAGCGTCCGCTGGATTCCGCCCGGGGGATGGGGTTACGTTGTTCCGTAGCAAGTCCCCTACGCGTTTGCATCACCGGGGAGTCCCGGACATCAGGGATAGTGAGTGCAGCTGTGGAAGAGGCTCACAGACCACTCGCCATGTCCTTTTTGCCTGCCCGCGGTTCTCCCAATTGAGAAGGGAATATTTTGGCCGGGCCATGGGAGGCCCAGACGGGGAAGGGGATCTTCGTAAGATTCTCAACATGCCTAAGCTAGCAGTCAAAGCAGCCAAGTTCATGGTCAACACACGGCTATTTGGGCAGTTTGAAGCCGTAGAGAGGGAACAAATCAACAAGGCATAGCATTGAGTTCCTTTGGGTATATAGTATATTAAAAGCAAGCTCAGGGAGCCCCTGAAAATCCTTCAGGAGGAGCTGAGCCCAGCAAGATGTATATAACAAGCAGTAGATTAGATAGGTGTAGGCCGCTCTTACCTTAAGGGGTTTAGCGGCAGCCCGCATAGCTGCCCAATAGGCGGCTGGGACGGTGTATGACATAATCAATCAA
>PDNB01000209.1:0-50381 GCA_002573585.1 Helicocarpus griseus UAMH5409
AAATTTCCAAGCCAAAACACCAGAAAAGCCAGCTCACAACAAAAAAAAAAAAAAAAAAAAAAAAAAAAAAAAAAGAAAAGAAAACAACTCAGAATACCTCTTCTCCCTCTCAAAGTGATAGTTACAGTTTACCCCTTGCCAAGGAAGTCAAAATCCCGAAACTCAATCGGCAACTTGCAAGTTTAATCCCTCAACCTCTGACACTCTAACACATTCCCCCTCTTCCCCTCTTCCAGCTCTTTCTGCTTGCACCAATGACTAACTCCCAGACCGATCCAATAATAATAAAAAACGACAGACCGAAAAAAAGAAAACTCCAAAGAACACGGTGACCCAGTAGACAACGTCATCACTTTCCACCGCATTGCATACAGGGCACGTTATACCCCCCATCCATCCCTAGCGTCTACACGGCCCTGGGGCACATAAGAAAAAGATAAAAAGAACTGAACCCGGGTGAGGCTGCCGCATCCCGCATTATTGCCATCACACACATCCTTAACTTTTAGCCGTCCGTTCATCGGCCCGTCCCAGCCCATCAGCGGGTTTGAAAAAATAAAAAATCCCCGAGTGAAAAATTGTTTCTCCGAATCTGATATGTCAGAACTAATCTCCTGTTATGACTCTTATATGCATGCGAAGGAGGACTGCATGAAAGGGTCAAAAGAAAAGTAACGCTTGGGCGCATATTTCAAACCTTTCCCCGGTGGCGTTAGTTAGGTGAGTTGGGAAAGGGGCATCTGCTGTGCATGGCTAGCTTCTTTTTCTTCTTCTTTTCTTTTTCTTTTTTTTCTTTTTCTGCTCTTGACTTGCTGTTTCGGGCTTTCTTTCCCTTTGTTTGTATTGGAAACACTTGCCGATTATTACCTTGCCGCTTAGAAGTAGCGGTATCATGTACGGGGTACAGAAGTTATTGAGATCTTTACACACAGCGTTTCTTTCAACCCCGGATACCCGTAGGTGTCATTGTCACTATGAAGTGTAAGCTGTAGCACAACAACTACAACACAAAAATTGGAACGACAACGATAAGCAGCAAAAAAGGGATGGTCAATTAAGGAGAGGAATTTCAAATGACGTCGCATTCCACACAGAACGCAGCCCGTTTAACTTGCTATCGTGGGTGGGTCGGTCGAAGTAATGCAAAATAGCATTAACAAATATATCTAAACAACAGTGAAAGAGAGGAAAGATACCTTATTGACAACTTGAAACACTGAAAACAGAGGCCCCAAGCTACCAAGCTATTTCGATCTTGCGGTACTTGACAAAAGAATTCCAATCTGGTCAGAGGTATCTCCATTTTGTCGCGTTCTCTGAAATGTTGCTAATTTCAACGCAGTAAGCTTGTAGATATGCCGCAAACTGATTCCCGCTATTACAATTTTATGAGTCACTGTAGCAGAGTGCAACTTATCTCTGTCCAAAGTATATCATAGCCATCGAATGTGTCAGTGCGAAGTCAAGAAGCCTTGAAGAAGGCCTGTGTGATATTATGGTGTCCCAAACCTTAAGTTTAAGCTTAAAACCCCCCCAAAAAATTGCTTAATGTTACCTCCGCGGATTCAGATTCACGAGGTCAAGCGACGATGGAATACAGTATATTATCATGCCAAATTCTCCATGTAAAATCCACTATAGGGAAGTGAAGAGGTAACAGTATTGAATTATATTTAATTCTATATTTAGCAATCAAGGGGAAAATGGAACCCGTTGTCACTTGAAATACTTTGTTCGGGATATAGTTTCGACCGCTACTGGATCGTGCTCTGTAACTAACCATCGAAACCACTATAATTAGTATAACAATAAAGCAGTAAGAGAAGAAAGAACAACGAAAGTCAATAGTACATTACATTTATCAGTCCTTTATTATCCCGCCCCATACCGACCCCTCCATCCATCAATAATGATCGCTTCCGGGTTGTTGATAAAGGCATGCATCACGGTCAGCACCCGATGGGCAGGTAGTACAAGTACATGTACCCCGCCTCCACTCCCTACGTATCTGCGCCATGTCTCTCCTCTCGAGATGCCAGCTTAAAGAAAAAAGGACTAACTCACTCCTTCATAATAACTTGGATGTCACCTGTAAAATATAATTGGTACCAGTATTTGACCATTCTCCAGTAACTTTCTCGGGGAAGTTCCCAATTGGCAATACCTTTATGAAAATTCCACCGGGGAACTGTCGCGCATATCTCCGGCCATAGCGTTGTGTTTGTTTGGGTTGGATAGTGGGTTTGAACTTTGAAGGATGAAATGCAATTGTGTATGGGTGTGAGTGGTGTCTGTCTGCGGCGGTTCAATGCGTGTGAGTGGAGTCGTTGTGGTTGGAATTGTAATAGGTTACTTTTCTGATGATTTGGGCTGGTTAAAGAAAGCATGTGGAGAATGTGGGAAGTTCGTGGACTGGCGGGGCTCAGAGCAAAATTGAAGGGTCAACAATAATAATGATAATGTAAAACGAGCGAGAGGAGAGTGAAAGATATAAACAGAAACTGTCCCCGCGATTGTTCTTGCATGGCCGGTTCCCACTTCCGTGCCAGTGGTCAAGATACATAATCTCGGATTCACAAGGAGAAGAGCACATTCTTCATTTTACCTTTAAACCGTCTGCATAATTGAGTTTCAACTGTGGGCGTTTTTTACTCCCCCATTTTGCTTGATGATGAGGCGTGGCGCCCCCATAAAAGAAATATACGAACATGGATGGGAGAAATGTCAGCGGGCGGGCAGCGCGAGGCTGAACTGGTGGATCAGCCAGGGCTTGACATTTCTTCCTGCTTCAAGCACCTCATCCGACGTCCGCTCCGGTCCATTGATCGACGGCACGAAGAGTCAATGCACGGACCGAGTGGTTTGAAAAGGATCTAGATCGATGTTATAAGCAACGCTCTTGATCTATCCTAGGCAGTAGCCCCATAGCGTCGGAGCTAGATTTCGCATCCAGCGTGAGGGGCAGCTTTGACTTCCGCCACGATAATGATTCGCGATACGAGCCGTTTTCTAGCACATAGGTTTCAAGTCATATTATTAATAACGCGGGTAGGCGTTGTGGGAAGTTTGAACTTCTCTGATGGCAAATCTGCAGGACAAGAGGTGGAAAATTGCTTATCGGAATGTTGACATTTGTGCGTATCTCCCGCAAGGGTGTGGTGTAGATCAGCTTAGATCGACAGGGAACAGAGTGACAGCCTGACAGGATGCTGTACTTCCGCACTATGGACCTTATTTGACCGTTTGTAGAAGCACATCCTTTTATGGGCCGACTTACAAAACTAGAATGGCTTTAGCCAATTTGATAAAGGACTGGAGCATGAATGTTCCCCGGAATCTGACATTCCCCTACTGAGTCGTCGCTCTCGTGCAGACAGATGTAGATGTTAGTCGAGGCAAGCTGAGTTGAGCTGAGCTGAGTCGTCGTCATCATAGTGGACTAAGTAGGGCAGGTACTGATAAATTTTCATCTGGGAAGTGTCTGCCGTTTCAATCATAAATGGCTTTTCGCAGTCTAATAAACTTGTAGACTTCCGTGAAAAAGAACGCTCGTAGGCACGGGACTTAAAGTCAAGTTGATGTCACATCTCTTGTGAGGATTTAGAGCCAGTCTTTCTTTCACCTAACCGTGCACAACATGGGAGCCTTTAAAAACCACATCTCTTAAACGAGCAGAATTGAAAAGTACCTTCATCTTAAAAAGCTGTTTTTCTCTTGTGTTTTGGCGGTTATGGCGATATCGTCGAACATTTCGTCGAAAGCCAAAAATAACAGCGTTGGAACCGGGGTGCACTGATTGGCCCCTTCGCTTTTTTGCATGAGGGAACAGAGTGGTGACGGACTTTCCGATGATTGATCAGAATTGAAGACTTTGCTCCACAGCATAGTTCGACGACAGTTCAATGGCCCCCTCAAGAACGGATACCAGCTGGCCCAAAGCCGTTTATTATTACCAACCACTAAAAAACCGTTCACGTGCATGATAATTTGGCAGATACGAACTTGTCGGTCTCGAGCTTCAAAGCTGGACTGAGGCTCTTTAGAGGTGTAAAACAACGATGGCAGAAGGTGATTTTCTTGTGAAGATTGTGGATGGTTGGACAAGGGAAACCAATCCTCCTGACTCGCAGTGAGTGGCCCCGGACCCTGAGCAACAGCCCCCCCCAGAGTCGCCCAGACATTTAAAACTGGAGCCAGCCCTGCTCCCAGCTGCCTGATTTGGTTTTGGTTTTGTCTAGACTGGTGCGCACAAAATAAGATCTGGCGATCATTTTGTGGGTGTGGCAGGCCGGATCCAATCGACAGAGGCTTTCGGATTGCACATTCAAGCGAGTAATAATCTATTATTTTGGCTTCTTGGGGTGATATCATTCAGGCTGAACACATCCAAAGCCACACATCACGTCGAAACTGCCACTATGCAAGTAATCACGAAGACAGGCTAGGGTCCGATTGCATGGGATAGGAGAGAAATGGGTTTTGAGCGAAATGGAGGCGGACACGCGGTTTGAGGAGCCAGCAGCAAGAGCACCCGCACCCAAGCCGTGTCTGGAATCCTTCCCGAGGCGGAGAAAGCTTCGAAGTGTCCAGCTGTTATTGGGTTTAAGTTGACCTATTTCTTTTCTTCATCAGCTTTGATGTAGTCGATAATGAGTACTAGTAGTAATGCAAATTCACGTAGATTGCACGGCACACGGATAAGCAAAGTGAGAATATGCCCTTCCCGGCCTAGCCCAGCGCGCATTGATTTGCATATGCTGGACAGATAATGGATAATGGATAATATAGATATGTATGGATGTACGGAGTAGTTGGGTCAGGGACAGCGTTGCAGTGAAAGAGAGCAGGGATGGATTACGTAGGCAGGAACCATCGCAACCTCAACTACCGCAGTCCTCTGAACTCTCCCGTTATCCTCCTCCACATCCAACTTCACCCGCCACTTATTAGTACGTACTTCAACCAGCAAGTAGCAATAATTATCATGGCTTCCCAGCTTCCATAGCTGCCCTCCTCACTTATCAGCAGACCCCGTACGGTTGGAGAAATGCCATCGTTGGCTCACGAAAACGGACGGCATTGATTCCTCCGCCGCCCTTCGTCTAGAATATAATCACCAATTAACTGCTCCCGCGACGTTTCTACGGGCCACAAACTGCCGATTCCTGGCGAATCCCTGAAGAGCAGTCTTGGGGAGGGGTTGGACAATCCAGACGCGCTCTAGACCTTGCCGGCGGGGCAGCGCCCAGCCTAAAACTGCCAGCCATGACCTGGTGTTCTCTTGTGTCTGTGGCGGTCGATCTACTGCACGCCTGCGCCAAACCCCGTCTGTTGGATTTAAGGGTGTCAGGCTATCTGCAGAGCTTGCTCTCTACTAAAATAGCGCTTTTGCCATCGCGTAGTTGCCATTGGATACACTAGTTGTCAAGCGCAGCCAGATGCAGCACCCCTCCCCTTCAAGGGGCCTATTGTTAGCTCTTTTTAGACTCAAATAATGCGCATCGTGGAGGGGAAAAGCGAAGCGTGAAATATTCGCTATGGTTATTGATGACTATTGACAACGCGATTTCCGCAGTGGATTGCATCTGGAAGCCACTGAGCGTTCAACCCGTGGACTGCCCCAAGAAGCTGATGTTCCCCGAAGCATGAATCAGGGATGGTGCCTTAAGAGGTGCTACGTTGAAAATCGCATGCGTGATGTGGCATGGCTGCAGCAGAATGGTTCGAGCTTCACTTTAATCGTCAGAAGGTCCGTGGATGTATTTTTCAATTCCTCATCCATTGGCCTATCGCCTTGGGCGCTCAACTTCGTTTCCTTTTTGCTTTACCATAATATATTCTTTGATGGCACTTATTAATTTTTTGCGCTTGTTATTCTCGTCCCCTCTCTTTCTTTGAACTATATTTTTCGGACTACTCCAGATCGAATTACAGGGCTTGGTTTCGCCCCACCCTCAACCATCGGACTCAAATATATAGTGCCCCTCTCCTCCCGCCTTTCCTGAATCTAAAAGTTCTTTGCCGTCTGACATTGTCCAGTTTCCGATCGTTTGAATATCCAAGGCCTTACACTCGCTTCTTTCCCATTTAGATTATACCATATATTCTCCAGCTCGGTCGTTTACCACGTCCAGGGTGCCTGATAAACTTAATTGATTTCAAACTACTTAACTCCAGTCTTTCGCTATGGGTGTTACAAAGAGAGTGCTCAGAAACGGCAATGGAGCTGATAAGCCAATAAAAGGCGATGAAGTTTCGATCGACTACACGGGATGTATCTACGATCCAAATGCCCAAGGAAAATATTTCATGGGAGACGAGTGAGTTTCTGGAACATACTCTCAAACTGAGTTCACGCTTTCCATTTTCCAGGGATGTAATGTTGACATCCATATTTCGAAACAGATTCGATTCTACTAAAGATCGAGGTGAATTCAAGACCACAATTGGCATTGGGAAGGTCATTCGAGGTATATCCCGCTCCCGTTTACGGTGTTGCGACAACTTGCACGACTGGGGACTACAGCTCTATCCATAGCTCAAAGAAAAGTTTGAAGCATTTGGGATTTCCAGGCTAATCCAACTTTTTTTTTTTGTATTTTTAAGGTTGGGATGAAGCTGTCCTTAACATGACCCTCGGCGAAAAAAGCATCCTGACTATCAGCGGGTAAGCCACCTCCCCCTAGCTCGTCGAGGCATTCTCTGTGATTCAACAATGGCCATTTGCCATGGAAAGAAAACTAAATGTTTGATTAACATGGATTTGTGCTACAGAGACTACGCGTACGGTGACCGGTAAGTTAAGCTTTTACTTTTTACATTTCTGTGGCGAAAGTCTGCTCGGCTTTTTCTCCTGTATATATCTATACAATGGGGGACGGCCAAAGGAGGGGTCTGACAAGTTTTAGTTCGCTGGGGTTAAGTTCTGGCGATGAGATGGGAGCATGCGCTTATTTTGAAAATGATTAAAATGCTGATTATGCCTCCTGGTTGATATTTTAGTGGTTTCCCCGGCCTAATTCCGCCCAACTCAACTCTCGTCTTGTAAGTAACCCCTCGGTGGCCGCCGAGCCTTTTTCATCTCCCCGTTCATTCGTCACTTTCCCCTTTTTAGTGAGCAAAACGGCACGCATGGTTTCACCCCTTTTCGTGCCTGAGAAATTATTTCCTTCATTTATACCTCAAATCCTGGTTATCCTACAGCTTGTTGTCTCCCACATACTACAGGCATGCTGCATATGGGGTTGGCTGGTCCGCCGTGAAACCTTAACACTTCACAAATGCTGATTTGCCAAATATGCTGAAATGTCTGCAAGCTACGTTGACATTGCATTCTCCTTTCTTTCATTGTTCAAGCGTGGCTGCCGGTTGGAGAATACAGAAATTGTTACCGCTAACGCAATCCGATTCTCTCCTCACAGCGAAGTCGAACTCAAGGGCATCAATAATAAGCGAGCATAAGGTTACATACAGCATGTGGTACACCAACGGTCGACAGGGTGGTTGATGTGCTGGTTCCACGAGGCAGCCCTCCAAATTCGGACAATTTGATTTTCTCGAACGTTACACCGTTTACCAACGGTTCCTCCATCCCATCACACATCTCCATCCTCGCCGCGATCCACCGTTGGCTACTACTTGCCAGGTTACATTGTGCTCCTCGATTTTGACCCTTAGTTACTCGATTCGAAAAAGAAAAGGAAAAATAAATGAAGCAAAAAGCAAACAATATACTTCCGCTGGAGCTGCAGTGCGAGCAACCGAGAAGCCAGGGGAGGGGTCTTTCGGGGTACCAACCACCCCAGCTAGCAACAACAGAACAAAGTCAACAAGAAAGCAGAATCGGCGTAATTACTCCTTCTTCTCGTCGCTTCCGCGCCATCCGCCAATTATCTGCTATCTTTTATTGACCGGGGTTTCTATTTTCTTAGCCAAACTATCTAATTCTTTCAGCTGTCGTTGTCGCCTTTCTTATATGGGACCGGTTAAATCCCGCAATTTGCATGAAAAACAAAAAACGTCCAAAGGGAAAAAAGAGGGTAATGGTAAAAAGGTTATCTTGGGCAAAGCATGAATTTGGGACCGGAGGATCTATTGCTCAATTTTTGTCGCTTCTACTTAAACCCCTTTTACTCTTTCCCATTCTTGGTTATCTTCTCAGAAATCCCTTTAATGCTCGCCTTCGGTCATTTAATGACCCTACCTCTATACTGATGCCATGTTTACGCTTAATGCCTTAATGTCTTGTCTACCGTTCTTCAGTTCTAATTTCACCTATCTAATAACCGGGGTTTGACCATCTATCTTTTTCTGCGTTGTTATACTTTTTCCCTCCTAAAGACACCCCCTGCTACATATGAACTTTGTTTCTTTGCTTGTTTTAAACTTTGGTTTTAGCTTTATAAAACATTTTGCCCATGGCGCATAATTTTATAATCTTGCTCCAAGTAGAAACTGCTGCAGTAGGATTTAATAGAGTATTCTTTTGCCCCTGGCTATTCATTACTTGACATCACGTCTTCAATCATTCATAAATTGAGCTTCAATACGAGTATGTCTCTGTAAGCTCAGTGCTGTATCAATTCACCCATGACACAAAATAGCCCGCAATGAGCATGGAATTCATCCTCAAGCGAGAGCTCATAATATTAAAACAGCAGAACAATTAAAAAACTAACTGTGCGGTCTCTTTTATTTAAAATAGATGGATCTCTCATCAAGAAAGATAACCTTTCTACTCTATTCAATATAGAAAATAACATCCCACATTGACTATCTTAAATCTTCTCTACACAACAAGATACATTTTGATTTTTCTCTTTGCAGAAAGGTCTGTTTCATAATGCCACCTAAGCTATCTGCTCTATATAAGATTTTTTCCTATGAAGCAAGGCTGCAAACAACATCTCTGTCTATATGACAAAGTGACAGAAAGAAGTAGTAACAGTGCATTTTGTTCTTAATAATGCACATGGCAGATTCCAATAACCTCATTCAAGTGTGCTAGTCGAAGTACAATCAAGTCTTTTTATCTCTCATTCTTGTGTTTGCACTCTACTTCTCTCTTCTCTCCCTCTCTTAGAGATCATGCATGTTATTTGCAGTAAATATAAAGACATTGATATATATTAAGCAATACATAATATCAAAGATAAATAAATACATTAAGATTCGCATACATAAAAACATGCATACATACATACATGCCGTATTGAGATTTTCCCTCTTTTATCATACCCCACCCCCAATCCTACACCCTCTCTTCCCTTTAGGGATGGGAGGACAGGAGGGGAAGAGGTGAGAAGCATGAGAGAAAATAACAGCAGTATAAAAACAGAAAAGAGCCAACCGAATATAACAGGGTGAAAGCACACATACATACGGGGAAAACATACAGTACAATAAGTACACAGGGGCTTGTCTTGTGAATAGAAAAGGGAAAGGCAAGGGAAAGGAAAAGTGGCTGACTAGTAGCGAAGCTTTTGTTGATGATGATAGCAGTAGCAATAGGAAAAAAGCTGGGGTAAAAAAAGACATTAAGCAAATAGAACATATCCTAGGCTGAGTTATCAGACCATAATGAGTGAAGGGAGGACAAGGCAAGGTTCGGCGAAAGTTTTTAAAAAGGTAAAAGAACATGAAGCAGGGAAATTTCTCAGTAAAAACATTCCCATTTTTTATGGTTTTATCTTGTCCGATTGAATATTTGAGAGGAACATCAATCGACTTCATTCCTGTAACGCAACAAAGGAAATAACAAAAACCGCGCTCGAGCTGCTTGTGTGGTGTGGAGTATCAAGTATAAAAGGATTTAGAAAAAAGTGACTCGTGTCAACTCTATTTACCCCGATCCGGATCCCCGTTGCGATCAACCCAGCCCCCACCCTTTCTTTGAGTGAAACTATATATGGCTATATATAGCGCTGTGGGGTTGGGAGCATGAAAGGGCGAATTGCAGTAACGTGATAGTGTCAGAGCGAGAAAAAGAGGACACGGCCGAAGAAGCAGTAAAAAGGAAGGGTAGTAAAAAATTGGTAGCTCTGTACAGATTTATCAGGGGTAGTAGAATTCACGAGATAAATCGAAATTCGAAAAATTAAAATCAAGAAGCGAATAGATAGGGAATCTCAAAAATAGAAGAAAATAAGAAGTCAAATCGCCGGCTTGTACGTTAATACATATGCGTGCCTGAGAATTGCGAGCCACATGAGACCATGAATAGAATGGATATGCACAGTGCGTGTGGTTGACAAGCATAGTTGGGAACCAGTGATGGTTAAGAAATGCCAAAGAAAATGGATGTTCGTTTTTCGATCCCCTCCGCCCTTTTTTTTACCTTTTGCCAAGCGCGGGATGGAAATGCTGACGAGAGGCTTGTCACGGCGGTGGGAATCCCATTCCACAAAACCGTTTGCGAGACTTGTCAAAGTGCCGGGATAGTTCAACATTTCCATCGCGCGCTTCCCGTCCCGACCAAATTGGCGTTGCAGATTAGACGCACCTGACATGGTGATTATTTGGGAGCAGAGAGAAGACTCGCTTAGTTCCATCCAAGAGAGTTCTCTGCCATCACAGGCGCGCTGATCATTTGAGTACGGGCGCTTCCTGAACCTCCACTGTTCTGGCTATTCCTCGCAGCATACGGAGTCGGGCTGGTATACCCCTCGGTACGACCACCACTCATCAAAGCGTCCGAAGCAGTTGGTGGACTGTCAGGGATATCACCCATTCCGCTTGTCAAAGAGCTGGTTCGGCGGTGGAGCTTCCGTCTCTTGCGATAACGGCGAGCCACAAAGAACATGGCGGCACCGTAGAGGGCAGCTCCACCTACAACACCAAGACCAATTCCAACAGAGGTCGCTCGGACATTGGACGAGCCGCCTGAGCCACCAGGACCTTCATTTTCTCCATCATCTCCGGGACTCCCACCGTTCTTTTGACCTGGAGAACCAGTCGACCCAGACCCTGAACCAGGGCTCCCTTGACCATAAGGGATTCCGCCTGCAACAAGCGGGATTGACGGGTCAAGCATGGACATGAGCTTAGCGACAGATGGGTCTGGATTTCTGTAAAGTAGCGAATTGGGATTGTGGATCGAAGCGGCGAGCTGGTTTACCATGTTTTCCGGGATGTATATGAGAGCAAGAGCAGTCGTATACGAGTTGGTCGGCACAGTGTCGTATGGTTGGATGGATTGCATAATGGCACGGTCTGCTGGCATCTCTAGGCCGTAAGAGACACCAAGGGGAGTAAAGCTGAAAATTTGAATGATCGAATCCCTATTTGAAACGACAAACTCATATGAAAGCGAGCTGTTAAATCCAAGGTGAACCAGGGCAGAATCAGCTGGCGTTTTCGGAATGCCAGAGTCGGGGGAGATGACTCGGGGCAGCGCAGTAGGCTGCTTCGTTTCCGATGGGTTTGGCGGGACAGGGGTGGGTTGGTAGACAATGCTTGTAGGAATTATCATTGACGTCAAGGAATCCGTTGAGAGAGGCTTCTGTGGCTCCTTGGTAGTAGTAGGTGGCACGGTCTGGGTTGGAAGGATCACCACCTCTGTAGTAGAAGGCGCTTTCGTAGAGGTCTTGCTTGGGGACGGCGTTTCGGAAGGAGTGCTTGTCCGATATTCAGAAGTTGGAATAATTCCAGTTGGGAACACCCCAGTGGGAATATCAGTTGGGTTGGGGAAAATTCCAGAAGGGATTGTGCCGTTGTAACTCGGCGTGGGGAAGCTTGGAGGGGTGGTATATGAACCCGTGCTGTTGCTGCCAGGAAACGACAGGGATGGGAGGGATAGACTAATTCCCCCGGTAGGAAATGGTAAGGAGGGCAGCAAGAGCGACGGACTCGTAAGAGTCGGGACCAAATCTGTAAAGTCCGGTCTCCCAGTCGAGTTTCCAGTCGCAGAGGAATTGGAAGGCTGAGTGCTTGATGGTTTCCAATCTGGGAAAAGGGGGGGCATCGTGAATTTGGATTTGTCTTCAGACGTGATGCCGGTGCCCGTGCCTGAGTACGCGCCTGTGCCCGTAGGTTCAGGGCTGCCGGTGACGGGAGGGGTGGGAGAATCAGGAGAACCGGTCTCTTCAGAAGAAGACGTGGGACGGCCTAGGCTGGGAAGCTCAAGAGTCGGGATGTCGAGAGAAGGAAAAAGACCCGATAGAAAGCCTCCAAATTTTGATGACTTCGATGATTCTGACGGTGACGGGGTTGGCTCCGGGGAGGGAGAAGGGAAGCTAGAGCCCCCGGTTGCAACATGACTGCCATACGAGATGCCCTCTGATTCCGCTAGGGACGAAGAGGGTGGGACAAATTCGTTTGGAACTCCAAGGTTGATTTTCCCCAAGCGGTGTGAGTCTGGGGTTCCCGTTGGCTCTTGATCGAGGGGCATGGTTCGCTGAACGGGCGCCGCAGAATGTTGTGGTTGGTGAACGCCCTCTGTTTTCTTCTCGCCTCCCATTGTCAATGGCTTCCCATCAGGGCCTACGTAGACAGTGACGGGGACGACAACAACGGTAGTGTCAGCGTCTTGGGGCGCGCGCTTTTCTGCAGGGGCAGCATAGCCATAGTCGCGGTTTATATCTCGCGGGAAGTAATACCGTGGCCGAGCTGGTGCAGCAGCATCGCGGGCTTCACATAGAGGAGCATCCAAGGCGGCCAGGGAGAAGAAGGAGGCTAAGATAGAATAGGTTGTGGCCCGCATGTTGGTTGTAGATTCGATTTACGTGGTGTTTGCGGTTTAGTAAACGATCCCTTCCCAACGGAACCCAAAGCTGCGATGGAAAATTAGCAACAAGGCCTGCAGATACCGAGGTTGCAAGTTATCATCTCACAATAGTCTCTGGGGGATTAAAACGAGCGTATGCGACAAAAAAACGTCAAAAGGTTATTGTTCTGTTTGGCGTGTTAATGTCAGCATTTGATAGCACCATTCGAATGAAAAGTAAAATATTTAGACCATCGTGAAGACGGTGAAAGCGAAAAATAGACAGGGAACATTCGACGTGATTGACCGCGACAAAGAGAAACCTCGATGTGATATATATAGCGCATAGGGAGTGGGCAATCAATGCCTTACCTTTCAAAGGAGTGGAAAGGGACAAATGTCCCAGCGATAAAGAATGACAGGAGACTGTAGGCTACAATTCTCACCGGCTTTGTGGAAAAGCCAGGCAGTAGGAAGTAAAACTACCGCCTCGCTTGACGGCCGCGTTGGTTATGAAGTTTTAGAAACTCGACAGGTAAGCGGACGCCAGTATTCGCCCAGGGGATGTGGTTTTCTATTTCCAACGTTTCGATCCGATCCCTTTTCTGTTCCCTATATTTTCATATCCTAGAGCCAAGCAAAGGGCTCATTCAGGAATTCGGGTTGGGAAACGGGTGAATTTGCTTCAGCGAGATGCGATCGAGGAAACCTGACAGCCACCGCAAGACGTTTCGAATCTTCCGCTCCAAGGGCTTGTCCGTTCCAACAACCACGATGCAAAGTCGCAAAGTCCTTTTTTCTGAACCAATTCAGTCCTCGTTTGGTTCCCCGTTATATATTATTTTAACGAAAGATAACACCACTTTGCAGCACCACAACGTCCTCGATTGACTCGTTCTTCTTCCCAACCTCTCGTGTGTTTCAGCGTTTGCAGATCAACGTATCCGTTTCTTTTGGGGTCAATTTCGACACGAGGACGTGTTGTAAATCGAAACTGTCGGTCGGAATGGGAAGATTAGGTAGATGGGAGAGAATGTGATGGGATCTAGCAGGATGCAGGATTCCGTTGGAGAAGACGGCGGGCGGGTGTGAAATCGATATTAGAATATACGGACGGGTGAAACGAGCGGCACCAAACAAGTTTGGTAATGGGTAAAGGACGACGAAAGTAAACACGAAGAGAGTCCGAAAAGGGGAAAGATATTGAAAGGAAGAGATCTGGTATGTTTATAAACAGTTAGTCAATAATGGTGGTTCGTTGAATAAGGCAGGGGAGGATATGGCGCGAAAGGGAGGGGGCAAACAGATAAAGGAGACACAAACGTACGAGAGAGGAATTGTCGAGTCTAAAAGGGTCGTTGAGAGGGAGAAGAGAAGGAGGAGGAGGGGAGGAGCAACGACAGGACCGTCGACAGACGACGTGGGGATGGTGATGGGAGGAAGAAGAAGAGGCGGAGGAGGGGGGAGATGGAGTGAGGTTGAGGATGAGGATGAGGATGAGGATGATGAGATGAGGACGGATGACAGATGGAGCGAGAAGAAACAGCGCAGTCACGCTGCGTACGGTGCCTGCGTATGGGCGCCGTATTGGTACGCCGTGTACGCCGTGTAATCAGGGACCCCGTACGAACCAAAACACCACCCTCCCAAGAGAGTCTAGGGTTATTGCCAATAGTTAGCCGTATCATTACGATATGATACCATACTGTCACCTCACCACCCACATTTGCACTGCCCACAATTACATCCCCATACCCAGAATACTCAGAATAATACGCAGAATACACGATGCACACCTGTTGTCCCCTCTCTCTCACCCACTGGGCGTTGCTGCAACACTCAAGAATACACGGTACCATACGGTCCATACCATACCATATCATACCCAGGAACAGCGACATACACGATGATTGGAACCGGGCGGCTCCACGTTCCAAGCAGCGCGCCCACTTCGCCCGCCGCCAGAAACCGCGCTAGGCACCGATTCGGCCTAGGTCTAGACCCCGCCCAGGCTTTGGCTGCCCCCCCTGCCAACATTCTGGCCACTCACAGTTCACATAGATTACACGCGGGAGGGGGAAGCGGTATTTATCAGCCGCCGTGGGTCAGCATTACTTGTACCATACACACAGTGTCTGGATTGGGTTCAGGAACCAAAGGCTAAATGTGCGCAGAATGACCAATAAACAACAGACAGCTTTGTTACCGTATGGTCACGGCGGCGTATTATCATTATTATTGACACGGATAATTAATTAATCGAGCCCAGTGGAGGCTGCCCCCGATCCGGCTTAGCGCGTGTTTGGGCGGTGCTCTCCTTTTTGCCGTGCCACACGGGAGCTGATTATGTCAGCCAATCTTCCATGGATATCTACTTCTACGATGGTGAGAGGGAACAATTGTCAAAATAATCAATCCCATATTCAACTAACAACTCATCAAATAAATAAATAGGGCGCCCAACAACTCCCTCCTTCCTTCTTGTTGTTGGTTGTCCTGTAATCATATTCTCCATCTGCACGTTAGCCTGTGCCAAGCATCGCCATCACCGGTCCAGGGGTTGCCGGACGTTTTACCTCTCCTATCCAGTCTGATCCAGATACTAATAAGAGATATACCGGGATTGCGGCGATCAACATCTCTCTCCCATATTGATTAATTGTACCTCTTATCATAGAAACTGGCAAGGTTCCCCAGCTGTCTTTTTGCTCTCGGACCAAGGCTTCTTTTCCCTCCGAGAAACTTCTGTCTCACAAGGCTGACTACTACTACTACTACTACTAGAAGTCTAGAAATGCTGATAATACGAATATTTGGGATAGCTGTGGAGGCGATAATAAACATAATATATTTTCCGGCAACCTGGTTGTTAGTTAATATCAAAAAGCGAGTCTTAGTACGGAGATGGTAGGTGCGTTATATGACGTCCCTTTTTCACAACCTCTTTGCGACGTCCGCGAGGTGAAGCTGAAGGAAGAATCGAAGAAGAATCCATTTGAACCTGTGGCTGCAGTATCTCTCTTTATATCATTGGGATTTTAAGACCGTGAAGAACATGAAAGATATGTTCGCAATAATCCATGTAAAGAAGAATCGAAGAAGAAGAAGAAGCTCACCGGCCGCTCCCGTCGGCCATCGCGCTTCAGATTGCAGATCGTCATTCTTGTAGACACCTGTTCGCTTTTTATAAGGAAGGTTCTAAACTGCCGCTCGTTAGCTAAATAATAAGTAATAGACCCAAATCATGCCAGACAACACGAAGAACCACACGGTTTTGCAGCAACTCCCTTTCCTCAGAGGTTCCTCCATCGTGCTTTGTTTGTCGCAACCCCCATATCTTTATCATTTCGATTCGAGTTCTTGCGAAGATCAACTCGCCCATCACCAACCCAAAACCCACCCGAACAACTCCTCAACCCACTCTGTCTGCCACTGTGACAGCGTGACATGCATATAGCTCACGTCTGGCAGAGGGTGATCTTCGATCGCAAAAAATCACTGAAGAGGTAAAAAAAAGGAAAAAGCACAAGAAGTGTTTCCAGGCTCCCGTAGCAATGCGGTGTTGTTGTGTCTATCTTTAGCAACGGGAGTGCTCAGCCAGATGCAGGAACCGGCACACCTTCGCGCAACCACACCCGCGTTTGGTTGGGCCCTTTTTTCTGTTTTGCTTCTTTGATTTTTGTTAGAATGAGCCGTCGATAAGACATGAAAAGAAAAAAAAAGAGTACATATTTGACTTGTGTCTGCTTCTCACCTCGGCAAGACTTGAACCTTGCGTACTCGTTAAGGCTACCTATACGGAGTAGAAAGGTTCCCAGGTTATTCTTCAATATCCGCAAACAGAAGCAAGTGGCATGTAAACAGACCGTACTCGTATCATCCGTACGAGACAGCGGTGGTACAGAGAACGGTGGCCAGGTCTTAGCCAAGAAGTTAGAGCAGACCGGGTATTTATCAACTAATAGTAAGGTGACATCCATGTCTGGATGCGTGTGCCAACGGAGCTCACTCATGATGATGATGACGATGCGATGTCAAGGATGACCGTTCAAGGGCGCTTGCTGGTGGGCGAATATTCATATATATAATAGAGGAGAACATGGTCTCGTCTCTTCGCGCAAGACTGGCTGTTTGCTGTGATATCCTTCGTAATGAGTGCGAGCTGTACTGTACTGTACATAACTGTATCGATTTTACCGCACCCGGGCCCCGGCTATTATTATCTTCGTTATTTGCTGCAACTAACAATGTCAGACATCCCCGCTTTCAAAAACTCCCCATAAAAAAAAGTAAAAAGCAAAACACGCAGCGAAGAAAAAACAAAATGAGACGAGAAAAAGAAAAGAAAGAAGGAAAAAAAAATAATTCTAGACCGATAATGGTGACGCCCCTCGGGATTTTTCCCTTTACCCCTGATCCGAAATCTTTTTTTGACTGCCAGTTTCTGAACCGTGCTTCGGGTTTATGTACGGAGTAGACGCGAAAATATACGGATACGGGACCTCCAGCTGTTGAGAGGGGTTGAGTCTTGAGACCGGGTTCTGATAAGGAGAAATTCCCGACATGCGGATGCAGCAAAAAACTCTTCTTTTTTTGAATTATCTTGCCATATCGACTTTTCTTGGCAGGTTCACCCACCTGTTGCTGATGCCGCTTTTGCTCATCACCTTTTGAAGCATAGAAGGCGAGTTCTCAAAATCATTGAAGCCCTTGGCCCATGCATGCGTATTGGCTTGAATGAGAGAATATGACATTGGAAAAGCCAGATTAATGAATGGAGATCATGCGTCGTTGCATTCATGGATTCGTGAAACACGCACAAGACAGAACACCATATGACCGAACCACAAAAAGATTCCCAAATTAATATACACCAAAAAATAAATCCATAACTCCGTCAGATCAAAAATCAAATTTTTGCAGCCTCGGGGCCGACATTCACCACCTCCAGGAGACACAAAACAATAAACAGCCATCAGTAGGGGCGGGCGTTAAGTTACCGTCCCTCCAGTCCCGTAAAACCCCTGGGTCCCAGCCCATCTTGCCCTCCAGTGCGGAAGTACTCAGCAATCACTCCAAGGGCATAGCACGTAGCCCCCGCCACGCCCCCCGTCAGTAAGAAACGACGGACGGTTTTGCGGGGCTGCTTCTGCTTTTTGTCCTTTGGAGGTATCGTTGGTGAAGCCGAGGAGGATTCAGCAAAATGCGCCGAGGAAGATCCATTTGTGCTGCTCTTAGATTCGACCTCGTCCATTGACTCCTTTTCGAGTTGCGCAGCGCGGGATGGAGAGTGCACGGTGCCATCATCCTTCTTTTCTGTCTCTTTTACTTGCGGTTTGGCAGTGGTGCTTTTGCCTTCGACCTGATCAATGGATTCGTTCTCGAGCTGTGCAGCTTCAGCTGGCGAGTGCACCATGTCATCATCCTTCTTTCCAATCTTTTCTGCTTGCGGTTCAGCAGTACTGGCCCTACCTTCGACCTGATCAATAGACTCCTTCTCAAGCTGTGCAGCCTGCGACGGGGAGTGTACCATGTCACCATCTTGCTCCTTATATTTATTCGCACCTGCTACATTGAAATTGTTTGCCTTAGTAGAAACATCCGTATCCCCTTCCCATCCCGTCACCCTCTTGAAAATAAGAATATCCCCCCCTCCAGAGACGATCTCATACCCCTGCGCTTCTAGAAGTGGAAAATAATCAAGGAACCGCGAGGGATGGTTGAGTCGTGTCAGAGCCTCTGTCGGGTGAAGTTGCTGGGCGATATCGCCCGAACCTGAATGACCAGAAGATATACCCACGTCCTTCACTTCCATTGTTAGAGAATCATAGGCCAAGACTCTGTATTGAGAGGGTTTTGGAGTGGTGTTTTGCGCTAGGGTTGCTTTTTTCTTGTCTTGTTGCTCATGATACAGCTTGATCGCGTCCATGTACCCCAGAAGCTGAAACAAAACGTGGGATGCTAGAGTATTTGTTTTTTCAATATTCTGCAGTGTTTCTCCAATGTTCGCAATCTGTTTATGGCGCTCCTTCATCACGGTCTTCACCACAGATGAAGTTGTATTGCTGGTGTCGCTGTGAGGACTGAAGCTGACAACAGCCTCAAACGGGGAAACGCGATCATCCCACGGGTGGCCGTTCGTCTTCATTTGTGAGCTCAAGACGTTGACTGACTCCTCAATGTCTCGCAGGTCTTTTGCAATACTGGATACCTGAGCATGACACTCTTCTACTGAAGTCACAATATTTTTCAATATTGAAACGTCCCTGATAGCCTCTTTGATACCGTAGGGGGCAGCTTTGGCTGGGACATGGTCTTTCTTCAGCAAAGAGCTCATGGCATTGGTGGCCTCCTTGACCTCTCGCAGCTCCCTTGCAATGTTGGCAATCTGATTATGACGTTCTGCCTCGGCGACATCTGTCCCAAAGATGGGATGGATCTTATCGCTTTGGTGAGCATCGGTAGTACCGACCCCTGAAAGGTTCTCTTTCCCTTTGGTGTAAGAGCGAAGCGATATCACATCCTCCCATTCGGATAAAAGTTCCCAGTATTTAGACTTTAGCTTGCGAACGTCGTCTTCTAAAAGGTTGACAAGGCTGGCCTTCTTACTCCCTGGATAAGATACCCGGAATCCTTCGTCATCCAGACCGCATTCAGCGTTTGGAAGGGTTCCGTAAGCAGCTGTTTCATACTTCTGATTCTCCCCTGAGATTTTATCATAAGAGGCACGAAGGTCATGGGCACGTAATCGATCTAGGTCCTCGCTCTCTAGATTTTCATTGTTGGCTCCAAAAGCCTGTGGCGGAGTTGTAAGGTTGGCATTTGGCGTATGCTTGATAGGAGAGGCATTCTTGGCCTTCAACTTCGGTCCTGATTTGGTAGAATCTGTTCTAGGTTCAGGGTACGTGTCCACCATTTTTGCCAATCGATCGGGATACGGTTGAAAATCAGTCGATATTGCTGTTGCACCGAGCGGACTGTGCTTCAATGAACCATTTCCAGTATCAAGCGTAGATGTGGCGGCATTCTTTTGCTCAGACGAGGCTATATCCTTGCTAGTGGCTGCCTTTTCTGGCTCCCCCATAAGCCAGACATTTCCTATGCGAACATCGTTGGTTCCATCGGGTGGTGTCGGTTTGGCAGGGAGAGGTTGCTTAGGTTCAACGCTTGGCCCGACAGTGTCGGCTTTCTGAGCCGGCTTGGGGTTGTATTCCTTGTTGTTGGCTTTTGGTTTTGCCTTGTTGTCACCCGAAGCAGGCGCACCAATCGTCTGATAACCATATGATTTACCCTTTGTCGGTACCATCCGCCCGCTGATAGGATCAAATTCAAAAGCAGCATCCGCAGTGGTACCAGAAGACAGTGCATCGTCTTCGTTAATCTTCACCTTATGTGTTGTTTTCCCGGAACCTGTCCCTGCATCCACCGTGGACTTTCGAGCATCCCTTGAGAAGAGAGGGCTGCTGCGACTCTGCGGATCTTTACTGCCAAACAGCGATCTGAGCCCAAACTTGAAAGGCTCCAGCCTTGTCCCGAATATTGCACTGTAAGGATCTCGATCAATGCTCCTCTTAAATTCCTCAACTCGTCGCTCAAAGTCACGCCGTACGGACTCCGTAGGATCATTCTCTCTAGTAACTCCAGAATTCCACTCTTTATTTGGCATCGCACCTTTGCCGTTCTTATCCTTGCTCTTCTTTAACTCTCTACCCCAGCCTTTAGCTTTGCCATTACACGCCAAATAATACACCCCTCCCACTTGGCTAGTTTTCTTCAGCATGGGCCCATAGTGCCTGTCATTTTCCCCACTCAAATACAAAGCCGGATGCCCGCGTAATATATTCCTGATATAGTCGTAAAACTCTGATCTCTTTACATGATTATTTTCCAATTGGCTTATTTCATGCAGTAGGGACTCTGTCTGCGAACGCCACCCGCCCCGACGGTGCCACCACCATATGGACCTTTGTTGGCGGGCAGGATTGGAAGGCTGGAAGGATGTAGATGTTGAGGATATAATACTAGAAGCTTGGAATACAATTCGTGGGCGAATAGGTGGGTATGATGACGCCGGAGAATGCCGGAGAGTGCGATGGCTCGAGAGAAGAGCTGATGAGGCCATAGTTTGCTTGACCAGATGTAATTAAGTGCTTCGCTTGATTTAAAAATTGCTTATTGACTGATGGCCTGCCAGTCAGCCAATTGTCACAATAGTCCAAGTCACCACAACCTATATCACTGTGTATAGACACTCACAGGCTATCTGGCACTGATGATGTCCTAGATTGATCCTCCCACAGTGGAACTAGATACGATTCAACTGGTATAGGACGTGCAGCTCAGGTAAGAAGCGAAGAAAAACCAAACAAGCCACAAGTAAGTAGATTATGGAAACTGAAAATCCAAATCAAGATGTTGGATGTACGTGTTCGCCCAGGTTCGAATCACGGGCAGACGATGGGTTGTCTCACATACTTGACTGCCCCTCTGGAGCACGCTGTGGCCGTTTGCCCGCTGCAAGTAATCAAGACACAAATATATCCTAATTAAACAAACCTCAAATCAAAGTGTTTAAATGCTCAAGCCATCAGACCAAGTCTGCAGTTGATGAGAGTGCAGTTGATGGCGGATGGCATGGGAAGCTTAAGGTTCCCCGCTTACATCACTGCTCCCGCGCTTACTAAGCGCCAGCCGCCGCGGCAACCCCCACCTTCCCGGCTATTTGTATCAAATCTTTATCGCAACCTCACAAAAGCTGATTAACCTTCAATAGTCATGAAAAGTCGATTGGGTTACGCAATTTGGTGCCCTCTTAGAGATGACTTATTGAACCGTAATATTCCTCAACGGTCTGAACCTGGTCCACTATTCTATCTCACATAGGTTAATCTAGTCACCGGCCAGTTTCATACGTTTGAGTGAGCGGTAAGGAACGGCAAGATTCTACCCAAACCAAAATAATATCCCCAATATGTATATACAGAAGATACAAACACGGGACAACGTCTATATCTATTCAACGGAATATTTTAATAGACCACTTCGACCCAAAAGAACTAACCAAAGAAAGAACCATCCCGAGAAGTCAGGACTTTCCAAGGCTTCAAAAACACAGGGCATCTATGTCGTATGTATCATGCCGCCATTTTTAAAATGCGGAGTAAAAAGAACAAAGGGAAAAACAAACGCTCTAATATACAGGAATGAAACATTATCACCTCTTTTACTGTACAAGCAATACATATCTATATCTATATGCCTGACCCCTAGACCGGATACGGCATAGCAATCGAATCCAACCGACTAGCACGACGGCCCTCATTCGCCTTCCGATCCGCAGCCAGCGTCTGTGCAAACTTACTCTTCTCCCGAATCTGCGGCCCACGCCAGTAGAAGACGTATATGGGGATCATCACCAGCAGCGCCAGTACCGCAAGGATGGTGCTAGCCCACTGCAAATGCAACCGGCCGCCGATATTCGTGTACATAGGCGTGGCATACATGGCTGAAATACCCGCGAGCAAGTCTCGCGAGAAGCCATTACCGCCCGTCGCGGAGGCGGAGTAGGGACCGTACGCCGCCACCATGTAGTCGATGGTGGCCATGTATATGCCATAGTTGGCAATGGCGATCAGGACGGAGAAAATCATCGGGGCGATCCAGTGGTTGTATTCCGGGCCCATGGTGCTCCAGGCGAAGCCGAAGAGACCGATGGTTTCGAGCGGAGCGATGAAGAGGAGGAGTAGAAGGCGGCGCTCCGCTGTGCGTGCTTCTTCACCGTGTTTCTGGCGGATCTTCGTCTGCCGCCACAGATCCGGGATGAACATGGCGTAGGCGATGAGGTAGCCGATGTTGATGGGGATGAATGCTAGGCCGCGGGCGATGATGCCAAAGTCCCATTGTTCCCAGACGAGGGTGTATGACTCTATGCACGTGAAGATGAGGGCATCGGAGAAACCGGAGAAGAGGGAGAGGAAGAGCACGATTGGTTCGCGGATGAACATCTCAAACGGCCGGGTCCAGACGCGGAAGATCTCCCGTCCGTCAAGACGGGGCTTTTTCAGTTCGTTGGGGCCCCAAATGTTTGTGTCTTCGCCTGATTTGCGACGACGTTGCGCCTCGCGGTCGATGAGAATTGTTGAGCGTGTCTCTGTCACAAGGAAGAAGTGTGCCATCTGCGTCACGCCGCCGAAGATGAGCTGGACCCAAAAGTTCCATTTCCAAGATAGGTAGCGTTCGATGAACGCACCAAAGACAGGACCGATACTCGTACCCCCAACGGACGATAACACCACATACGCGACTGCGAACCCCTGATCGTTCGGCTCCCACATATCTGCCGTCATGCCCAGCGTGACTGAGCCACCAGCGGACGACAACCCACCCAGGAATCTTCCAACAAGCAAACTGCCAAAATTAGGCGCCAGCGCACACGGCAGCTGCCAGCAATTGACCAGGAACAAACTAGCCTGCATGATCGGCCAGCGACCAAACTCCTCACTCCACGGCGCCCACAGCTCACAGCCAAATGCATACGCGACCAGGAAGATCATCTGGCCGACGCGGGCTGCCTGCTTGCTGACGTGGAAGTGCTCGGCCAGCGGCTCGACGGCATTGGGATATACGCTTGTGTTGAAGTTCATGCTCATCTGCACCGTGAAGATGACGGTGAGGATGGTCCATTTCTTGTACCAGGGGAAGCAGTAGCCGAGCTTCTCGTAGCACTCATGCTCCTCTAACAGCCGCTTGCCGTCCGGCTGTAGTTTTCCGGGAGGGCCGGAGGGTTTTCGCTCGGTCTTGGATTCGTTCTTTGGCTGGGTGCCGCCGACATGTTCGGTTAGGGTGAGGCTGCCGCCCGAGAGGTCGGGGCTGGCGCCTTGCTGGATTGTGTTGGTGGTGGGTATGTCGGATATTGGGTTGCTGGTGCTTTTCTTTTCGTCGAGGTCGGAGTCGGAGGGAGAGCGGGAGGGCTCGTTGCTGTTGGCCATTTTGGGCGTTGCTTTCTCTTTACCTTTTCCTTATACTGGGGGCTGAAGGGCTCGAAGGCTTATTATTATTAAGGAAGAAAAGGACAATAATCTAAGTCCGTCTTCTCCACGGGAAACCATGTATGATGTAGTACGACATCAGGTTCAATTCTTGGGGATGGATGCGGAGAGGAGAGGTGAGAAAACTGGAGAGCAGTTGAAGTGACAACGGGATGATGTGAAACTATAAGGGGAAATAGTCTATATATACAAAAAAGGTGTGATTAACCGATTCAATCGATAAGTTGCGCAAAAGAAAAAAAAAACAAGATATCCCCTTCCCTCCCCTTTTAAAGCATTCAACATCCCCACAGACCATAGATACCATACCATGGGGAGTAATCCAGTCCGCCCAGTTTGCCACCGCATAGTCCACCACGCTGTGGAGGTTCGAAAAAAAAGAGCGCATCATGCTATGCACAATCACGTACGCAGCGTACGCTGATATCATCGCTCCGGCTAATCCATTCGCAGTAGCTGAGTAGAGAGTTGGCCGTTTAGCGCTGTGGAACTAGATATCAGGATGGTCCGGGATATGACGTCACAGCGCGCGGACCGGCCAACACAGTGCGCTCTTAGCTGATGCGGGAGGGAGACGCCAGGCACGGCTAATGGGCTAAGAGATATAGATTTTCAAGGACCGGGGGACGGCATTTAGGGGCATGCGGGGATGTACGATGACATAGTGGTGATGATGGTGGTCTGCTGAGATGTTGCCGAAAGTATCTTTTTGGTCTTTGAATATATGTCATAGGGCTATCCATGGGTCACAGGAAAGCTTAAGTGAAGCTTGATTTATATGATCAGGTCAAAAAGCCGGCTGGCTGGATGTACCGAGGTAGTTGGTCCTGTATTCTAGAAATCCAATATAGATCTGTCAATTGTGGGTTGTTGCTGGGCTGGGTGGGGGAGGATGAGGTGACAGGCGGGCGATCCGTTGAGGGAGAAAAGAAGCAATGCTGCGTTTTAAAAATGTCAGATATCAGGACGACAAACGAAACTGTCGGATTGATAGGGCTATAGCAATTTGAAGTTCCCAGGTTGCATTGGTTTTTAAAGCAATGCAGGCATTTTACCATTTGGAGATAACAGCAGTGAAGAAGCGACGAACAAACGGAGCTCAGCCCAGCGTCAGTGAAAGAGCTGTTGATCACTGAGATATGAGGAATGCCACAGGACTTTTCAACTTTCTAGTCATCGTTTTCTCATTTTGTTTTCTGGAACATACGTCTTATGTACCTAGGTATGTATGCGTTACAAGCAATGTTGGATGATCATATTCATACTTTATTTTTAGAATAATACTATGGAAAAATATCATTATAGACCAACTAAATACGTAACTGGCGACCCATTTACTCCTTCTATCTGAATCTACCCACCCTCGTTCGCCATGCAATTCCACGAGTCAAACGGAAAGTAACGAAAAGGGAGCCTCCACGCCCATCGCCTCAAAGCTGTCCTTATCAACGATGTGATTACTCCAAAATCGAAGTCCCTCGATTCCCTCCTCTCTACACAGCAGGCCCTTATCTTCCGCCATTTCCAGCTCTTCTGCAGCGACACCAACGCTCCATCCAAAGCGCTCAGCCGCCTCCTGAGCCGTGACACCTCTACCGAACGTGGTGGTATCCCAAGCGACAGCATCGTCGCCAGGTCGCGGCGTAGATCGCAACTCTTCAAACCATGCTTTTAGCTGTCGAATTGTCTTTTCATCCGTCCAGTCAAAACGCTGGGCAACAAGGAGGCCACTTTTGAAACGGCGCAGACGGACGGGAAGCTTAAGCTTCTCCCACAGCTCAGCCGCCTTTTGGAAATCTGCCGGGCTGACTAGTTCGACGCCGTTTCGACTGCGGTTGAAGACAGCCCACAGATCCATCAAACTTATGATACCACCCTCGCGATGAAGTATACCTTTGCGATCATCCGTTAGGTATTCTGCAAGGTTGCGGGAGAGCTCTGAAAGGTACAGATTCTCCGAACCGCCGCCCGATCCAAGCATATCCTTGGTAGTGGCCATGCCCAGAGCAGCAGCAGACTGTGAAAGAACTGCATTTGCTTCACTTGATCCCCCATTTGATCCTATGCCAGATTCGGCGGCGAAGCTTTCAGCCAGAGCTACAATTTCCTTGGCTGATGCCATCAGGGCCTCGAGATCCTCAAAGGCACTGCCAAGTACAACCTGGTTGTTTTGGCGTGTCTCAAGACCGCGACGTTCAAGCCCAGCAATCCCAACAGCAGGACGCAATGCACGCTGGCCCGGAGAATCAGGGCGGTTACCGGGCATGGGAGAAGAACCATAAGGTGCCGGGGAGGGAGTGGCTCTTGGAACAGGTGGAGCATCGTGGAGAAGCCATTTTCGCTGAACAAGGGCACTTCTAAGTCTCTCTTGAAATATCTTTTCGCCACCTCCACGAAATGATAGTTTGACGCTTTCACATATTTCGGTATTATCTAGGTTCGTGGTTCTGAATAGTGGTGCTGGTGAGTCTGAGCGATTAGGGGTTTGGCTGATGGCTGTGGCGTCTTTCTTTTTAAGAGGCGCACCGCAAATCTCACATTCTAATAAAGAAGGATGATTTGCAAAGGTACACCGGGGGCAAGAAATACCTGAATCTGTCGACGCAGACAAGTTGTGGGAGGAATTGAGTGTAGCAGGTGGATCTCCATCTCCTGCAGACTTACTAGAATCTTGTTGATTTCCTAATGATGGACGGAATGCCAAAGAACCGCTTGTGCCTCCATGACTAGACGCAGACGCAATTGCGGCCTTCAGAATCGTGGTGAAGGGGGGTTTAATGCCGCACGCCAGACACGATGGCAGTGTCATCGAGGCATTCGCAGTGGTGGGGTCAAAATTCGATGGGACGGGGTTTGAAAATGTACATATTGGGCAGACCCAATTTGCATTAGGAATTCTTAGAGTGGAAGCACCTTGAGAATGGAATGGGCTGCCGCTTCGGGGAAAAGATGACGAAGGGTTGCCTGGCGAGGCAGACGTTGGTGCCTGTGGGGTGATTGAACCGCCAGAGGAATTGCGATTTTGTCCAAGTCCGCGCTTTGACGGCTTTGGATAAATCGTTATCTTCGGAGATGATTTCAAGAAGCCTGCCTGTGAAGCGATCCAAGTCAGGGCATGCGCAAGGAGAACTATATGGCAAGGGGTCCCCGTACTTGATATTCAACGCGATCGACGAATTTCAACTCGAGAGCAACCGAGTATTTCCGAGGTTTATCGTCATCGACATAGCAAATCCGATGCGATGTGAGATATGCATGACCGGACTGGTAGTTTGGAATCTTGTATTTCCTATATTGCGGGGTACGGTAATCAGCTGTGTTCTCTACACCGCCGCGTCGAAGCATATATAACCGGGCAGGAAGATTTGAATATTGGTATTCCGTGCTTACCCTTCATATAGCCCGACTTGATCCTGCACGAAGAGAAGAGTCTCATCTGGGAGCAGAGACGGGCGGAGGGCAGTGGTAAGATCCAGCGCGTTGAAGAACATCTAGTCGGGACCGGTGAGGGAATGTGGATGAGGACATGTGCATCATTTTGGGCCCAGCCAAAAGCAATTACAGCATTCTATCTGAGAAGGGAACTGTTGCGACAAACGATAAGCAGGCCAAAAAAGTCTCTCAATTACTATGAGGTTCAGTCATTGCTCTCATGGCCCGTCTCTCGCCTCGTCGGGGAAGTTGGAAGTCGAGAGATATGGATTAGATAAGCGACAGCTGTCAGGTGACACGGCAGAATCCAGCTGCTTCTCACCGCCTTTGTTATTATCTGCACGTGACAATGACACCAGCTATTCCCAAAGAGGCAATTTAAGCGAGTGATCGCCGCCTCACTTTGAGCAGAGTCAGCTGACTGCCACAGTTGCCAGTGCCCAATCTGACTTCCTAACCGCCATCATCATTCAAACCTTCATCCAACAACTCATCATCACCCCGCTGTATTCCCCCCAGACTCTCATCTCCATCTGAATATCGACTTGCTTTCGTTGTCTACTCTGTCTTATCCTGGCTTTCATTCTGAAGAAAAGGTCTCCGCAACGTCTTGTGCTCGCGTATCCCTTTGCTTTGCCATTTGTCTCGTAGTTTCTCTCTGCCCGCCTCGCATCACCCTTATTTGCCTCCCAGTTTTGGTATTCAACCCTTTATATAGCCATGAGCACAGCTCCACCGCCATGGCGGGCGACGGCTACCCCTGTGTATTCGTCAACCGGTAAGCTTTTGAATCATTTGTCTTCCTGAGATTATCTGTTACTAACAGGGTGCCCTGTCTAGCCTCGCCAGCATACATTTCTGTTCAAGCACGCCGCAATCTCACGCACCCTTCGTCTGAGCCTACTACTACCACAAAGCCGGGGTCAGTAGAGTCTTCAGCACCGAAACCGGCCACCCAACCCGCCAAGTCCAAGATTGACTGGCCACCAGCCGTTCGTCAGTATGTCCAGCGCAGCTTTGTTCCGGAGTTCCAAATTGCCGGCGTCAGCCGGCTGGATATGGAACAAAAGCTCAAGCAGGTCATCACGGATGCCGCGGAAAGTGGTAATCTTCAAACCATTAATTGGGAGACCTTGCCACTGCCCCAAGAGATGATCCAAACGGAGCGGAACAAGGCTCTCACTTCCTCTTCGCATTATACGTGGACTTCGAAGTCGCAGGAAATGGGTTTACAGAAACGACAGGGACCAAAGGAAGAATCTCCCAAGAAGAGGAAGTCGTCAGAATTTAGTGCAGGAATTGATGAGAAGGATAACACCCCACCTTGGAGAAAGACTAACACACGCAATGATTTTGAAGACCGCATTAGTTACCCTTCCACAGCTGATAAACGACGGCGGATAGATAACAGCCAGGTCAGCAACACCAAAAGTTCAAGTAAGTTTAAAAATAGCCTGGAGTTACGCAAACGTCGCTTTGAGGATTCGCGCCCTGGATATCAGTCTCCTCAGACTGGCAGCTCTTCGCGCGATGAATCGCCGGATGCTGGTGGGGGACCCGTCATTGGACGCTGCCAGACATTGGAGAAAAACTACTTTCGGTTGACTTCTGCCCCCAATCCTGATACCGTTCGTCCTCTGCCCGTGCTACAAAAGATGCTCGATCTGTTGAAGAAAAAATGGCGTCTCGAGAATAACTATACCTATGTGTGCGATCAGTTCAAGTCGATGCGCCAGGATTTGACAGTGCAGCATATCAAAAATGAGTTCACAGTGAATGTGTACGAGATACACGCGCGCATTGCGTTGGAAAAAGGGGATCTTGGTGAGTATAATCAATGTCAGACGCAATTGCGGGCATTGTATGCGCAGAATCTTGGAGGACATCCCATGGAGTTCAAGGCATACGGTATTCTATATTTTATCCATACGCGCAACCGGACGGCCATCAACGACGCTTTGGCAGATCTAACCACCGCAGACAAACTGGATCCCGCTGTGAAGCATGCTCTCGACGTTCGATCCGCTCTAGCGTTGGGTAATTACCACCGGTTCTTTCAACTTTATCTGGATACGCCGAACATGGGGGCGTACCTCATGGACATGTTTGTCGACCGGGAGCGTCTCGCAGCACTTGCATGCATTTGTAGAGCGTGAGTACATCTTACTTTCCTGCAATGAGGATTCTTTTAGTTAACAAATGTTCAAATAGGTATAAACCTGAAGTAAAGATTAGATTTATCACCGAGGAACTTGGTTTTGAGTCCGATGAGCAAGCCGCCCGATTTATATTAGACCATGCCCCAGAGGATTTGCTCCAGGAGAAGCTTGATGGGGTTAAGCTTCTTACGGGAAAGGCCGGTCAGGTTTTCGAGCTGGCGAAAGCGGAAGCCCATAAAGTGGTCGATATAAAGGGGCAGATCTAACATGCCGTTCGCTTCTCCAAAAAATTTCTCGTTACAAATATTCCCAGTGCTATACCCCCTCCCGTGTCGCATGCTCCGTCTTCAAGTGGCCGTATCCCGAGTGATACACCGTCGATTACTGGCTGCCGTATTTTTCTTTTTTGTCTCCGGCTTGTAATTGCCGTGGATATTCTTATTCACCCTTTACTTTCAACTTCATTCCTCTATCACACGCCTTCAGCCCTATCTACCTATGGATGCTCGCCATATTATCTTTGTCTTTTTCTCGCTTTAACGAACGACCCGGTATACATCTGGGACGCGGGTCCCTTCGGCATTTCTTTTTTGTTTACCGGGCACGCATTTGATACCATTATACCCTCAAATCTTAGCGGTTCTTCTGCATGTGGTTTTCATATTGTTGCTACGGGATTTCTTATGGATGCATTGGGGTGGTTACTGACTTGTATTGCTCGACGAGTTCTCCAGTTTGCCGTTGGCGGGAGAGTTCGAACTTTGAACACTTCAATGTATATTTTGATCTTCTATAGAACTCAGGTTTTTGAGAGTACTATACAAGTATATTCTTTCTCTGCATACCGTTATGTGTGTTGATCATCCGAGTGACCTGCTGAAAGATATCGTAGAAGAGCGTAGTTCCCATGGTTTCATGGACCGGACATGTCTGCCCCTTTTCCTGTCAGTCGGCGGCACCCAATGCTCCTGCACTCGAAAACAACAGCAGTAGAGAGGATAATCTACATCTCTTTCTTGGCTGACTCGGTCAGTGCTACATGGCGAATGAGGTCATCCAGGTATGCAACCGATGAGGACCACGGATGACATGACCGTTGCCTGGCTACGCTACCTCACCGAGTCTCTCGTGTTTCCCAGGAGCCGCTTGTGTTTTTGATATGCGAGGGGACTGCTGGGCGACTGTACACCTCTGCTCTCCTCTCTCGATCCCCCTGTTTCTCTCGCTTCCGTTGTCTCATGCAGTTCTAGCATCTTCTTGGCTGCTGACTACATATCGCTCGAGTATATTTATCTAGAGAGGCGGATTCTCATTCGAACCCTCGATTTTCCAGTTCTTCTCCGCATACACATGTCTCTGGACCGCATTCCATGCGATATCATCCTGCTGATCGCTGACTACCTAGATATCAAAGACCTCCTGAGGCTCAAACTGACATCCAAGCATGTCGACGCCGCTGTGGGTGACCTGCCGTACATACGCGCCATCAAAGAAGAGGAGGAAGACCCAGGATGGCCGATTTCTCTCGCCATTGCTGCTCGCAACAACCAGCTTCACACATTCCAACGCTTGCTAGCAAACACAAGACCCGACTTTATCAGGAGACGCATCATGTTCATCGACCGTCGAGACTTCTATTCGAATATTGCGCCCGCACTTCCAAATGAGCAACTCTGTGTGCTGGACAACGCTGCTTCATGTTCTCTGCATGCTGGGTGGCGAGGAAATGGTTCGACTGGCGATCGCCAAATATGGGCCCGGCAACTCATACCCAACCGATGCCGCTTTACTCTACGATCACTATCGGTATACGCCTCTGTGGCGGGCCGCGGAAGCGGGCTCAGTCGGCGTCCTAAAACTACTCATCGAAGCCGGCGCAGACCCTGCGGAGCGGATTGAGGGAAATCCTATATCAGCATTGGGAATAGCAATTCAAAAAGGTCACACTGCCGCGACGGAGTATTTGATTGACGCTGGTGCTGCTGTCACTCCATCCTCCAATGTGCAGCCATTCTTCACACCCTTGGTTCAAATTGTCCGGGCAGGCAATCTACACCTCCTAAACCGCCTCCTCGATGTTGGCGGTGCCCCAGATGAGGACGCACTGCACAGCGCGTTGCTGTTAGCCTCTGATTCTACAAACAATGTAGCTATCGCCCGGCGCCTCCTGGAAGCCGGCGCCCGTCTCTAAAACATTGACGATACGACATATCACGGCAACGTGGCCATGTGCCGCCTCCTGATGAGTTACGGCAGCACGTTCAATCTGCCCCTGCATTACGGTTCGCGATCACCCGAAATGACCAGTTTCATCCTAGAAACAGCACCGCAAAAGGTCAACGCGAAAGATATAGATTGTTATTGTAGAGGTTGAGAAATTGTTAACTGTTGAAGACTACCATGAGATGTTGTCTGATATCAATGTTTTTGGTACTTTCTGTATTAAATTTGCTTAATCTCACTAGAAACTGTGCTGTACAACCCTCACACCTAAATATTCTCATTGAATCTTTACATAAAATTTGCTACAAAATCTTTGCTTTTGCACATACCATCTCTTGAGACTGTTCTTGACTAACTAGACATTATGTTGTAGGGATTAATAGATGGCGCAGGGCATGAAGCAAAATTGATTGCCACTACTGCTGATTCACAAAAGACCTGCCAATAAAGCGAATGATGGAAATGAGCCCTGGAGGCCGTTTATCGTTATCTATTGGGTATAGCTTAACGAACTATACCTGCACGGTAAACAGACAACCCGCTTTCAATATCTGCTGAGTGAGAAATTATCAATCCTCTTCATCTGCGACCTTATTAATTCACCTATAGAGCCCCGTACAGAGGATTCATCCTTTTCAGTGCAATGTTTTTGTTTGACACCAGCTGTACAGCCTCCCATCAGCGCCGCCCAGCGGAGCATCGCTACCCTTCCTCATTGAGCGCGCCGTTGAAGGCTTCGCCTAGACCCGCGCCGGATGATGTCCCTGTCTAGCCTTTCAACGATAAGCGCTTGGTGAAAGACGGGGGGTGGGGGGGGGGTGTTGGTCGCTTAACCATCTAGCTGGAGCCGCGTTGAGTCGCCAGAACACAGACGGAGTTGGTTGCTATTAGACGGAAGAATATGGGTTCTGGCTCTGTCTTCCCCCTCTGATCCTTAAAACTAGCCCATGCCCAGGTACCCGGGGGGATGGTTTTCCTAGCGGACCACGGTGTACTAAAACTTGGACTCAAACGACAATTATCATTTGGGTGGTTTGATTTTCCGGGTTGGATAAGGCTTCATGGCCCTTTTTATGCGGACGGAGGGAGCGTGATGTTGCTGAAAGAGAAGTGTACAACCCCCGCTTCGTATCCTCTTCTTCAGCCAGGCAAATCCCCTTTACCTTTTCCCTCTCACCACTGTTGTACTGTTGTTATGACTGTCGAATCGCACAGACATAGTAAAGGAGACTGGATTCATAGATGATGGTATCAAGACGCAGGAGCATACTCTGGTTGTTGAGAAAAGAGATATAAAGACGATAGAGCAGCAAGTTGTATCGCTGACGAGTAGAGGTTGTGTAGCAGCAGCAGGAGATATATTATCATACATTGCTTTGATTGATCACATCTAAACGCATTGCAGCGAGAGCTGAAGCTCTCAAGAAGATTTTGCGCTTTCTTGGGCGTCAATTGATATTTTTCCCAGCTCGTATACCGGCAAGGGGGATATGCATTGCTATTATTAAAAGGAAGAAATGGCACGAGTGGAGGACAGTTAGAGAACCGAGTACGTACGCCTTGTAGGGCTCGTTTTAGTTTTGTTTTCAGTTAATAATTACTTAAGATGCTTCGGGCTTGATCTTGCTTTTCGAAAGGGTTGGATGAACATGGTCTGATTGAATTATGACTCTCTGTCTGTACCAGAGCACCCATGCAATAGAGTAAGACTTCAACTTATCTAAATCAATGATACCCGTTCATTCGTCTGCTTTCTTCCATTTCGCCATTAATTACAACAATAAGTTGATAGAGAAAGTGTCCTACGTTCCTCTTGTGTTCAAGTTTTCAGTGACCTATCTTGTCAAATCCCTAACTTGCTTGTTCAACCTCCTTTTCCAGCCCCATGTTCGACAGGAATTGAGATCAGCATCGCCTGCAGACTGCAGTTAGCACTCGAATGACTCGTATGCATGTAACAAGGTCATCGGGTTGGGGGTATGGACCGCCGCAGCGTTGGCCTCGGTGGCCAGTCTGCTTTGTTGGTTGGTGTGTCATTGTTTACAGTATACATTCAGTTCCTCAATTTTCACTTCTATTTTTCTTTACAGAAAAACCGAATTGTTGACATTGCTCTCGTTTTCTTCTTGAGCCCTGCAGAAGAAAAAAACATGCGCGCAAAAAGAAAAGAAAACAAAAATATGGAGCTTGGAAGCAAAAAGAAGGCGCAGCGCCATGATCGGGCGTCGCGGGGGAATCAATGAATTCGTTAGTCTAGTCCCTTTGACAATTTTTAGTTGGTTGGTTTAACTTGGTTAGTCCAATTCCTACCACGCTATGATGTCACCAAAGATGATATACCCCGTCGTAGCGTTGGCAGCGAAGGGGATAGAAGAAAAATAATACGGGGAAGGGGAGGGGGAAGAATTAGGAGGAAGCTCTGCTCTGCGATAGTCGCCACCCCCGCAACAAATAGATTATAGAGGTTACGGAGAATGAAGGATACTCAGGCGCTGGTCTTCTCCTTGCTATTGAGTAGTACTTATCGAATCGGATGCTTCGATATCCAGTGCAGATAACGGCGCAGCTGGGCATTGTCAGGTGCTCTGAGGAATTCGCCCTCATCGAATCAATCGGGGATGATCTGTACTGCGTATGCACGTGCGACGATGTAAATACACGGACAGACGGGCCATCACATACTATTTCACATATGATATGGGGCGGCAATTGGGCGCTTTCGGGCAGAGAGCTGAGCTCAACAGCAGCTGGCAGCAGGGCAGGCCGGAGAATACCAAGTTTTGTGCCTAACTCCTTTAGTCACAGCAGCGCAAACGCGGTGTCGAGATAGTTTCGCTCCAGAGACAGCCCAGCGCAAAGCACATGCACAACTGAGAGGGAGAGAAGACCGGTTGGATGGGAGGACTAACAGAGTAGGACAGTGTAGGTGCCAATGACACCTAGCCAACACCCGAAGCCAGGCCCATAACACCACGATATAGGTGCCAGGCGGTACCCAGTTGTTTGCGCGTCTTCCAGGACTCCAGGAGGCTGTAGGCTGGCCCTGTTCTCCTGGTTGAAGGAGTGCCTAACACAGTCGCTACCAGACTCCAGAGACACTGTAGCGGGTCACGGAATAGACGACATCCAACGGCTTTGGGGATGATGTTCCTGTGCTTGTTCTCGAACCCTGACATGGCTTATCATTCATTGTTCAATATTCCCTTTTTCCTTTTAGGCTTTGGGGGGTAACCCGTGGTTCAACTTGGAAGTCCATCAATAATAGCCCATGGCTCAGAAGCAATAGAGCGGAGAAAAAGAGTTCAAGGGGGAAAAAGTCTTTTCCATTTTCAATTTTCCATTTCCACTTCTTGTGTTTCTTTTTGGATTTCTTTCAGTGTGCTGGGTGCTGCGATCGGTGAGTTGTTAGTATATACCTACTTATAGTTGACTATGAGATGAGGGGTATAGAGTCTCACTCTCAGATAGCAAATAGTTTAAGGACTCAACATCACTATAGAATAGAATACTGAGTAGATGCAACAAAATATATCAGTCTCTGTGTTAAGAATAGCTGTAGAAGGAGCCAAGTACCAGTACATAGCCCACAGTAGCATCGCAGTTGTGGAGGATGTACAGTACCAGCCAGCCCTTCCCTCCCCGGCGCGGGCTTTTGTGCTCCCCCCGACTGACTGTGACCCGCCACCACCACAGCAAACATCATCATCATCATCTATCTCTCTCCAACTCCGTCTAACTAACTACCTAACCTGACTGACTGACTGATGCGACTCCCACTCCCTCCATGCAGCCAACTCGAGCCATGAACTAGCTACCTGGTATCCCACGCCCTTCATTTGTTCAATCGCTTTCTTTCTATCAACCACCCCGGGCGGCAACCAGCACTCCCATTCTCTCCCACTGATACTATCTCCACGACGACGACGACGACGTTGACGACCTCAATCATTATTACCACTATATTCCTACCAACACGCGATTAACACATCTGCATCCTATCCACTGCTTCATCTGTTCTCCAGAGCTTCCCCCGGCCATCTTACAATCCGCCCGTCCACCGCGCTTCATCTCCCCTTGTGGCCGTGCCTGGATCCTGACGTACCCCACGTTGCGATAGAACATACAATACAAATACAGAGAGAATAGACAAGACAGGACAAGAGGAGGTATAGCGACATAAGAGGAAGTATAGAAAAAGTATAGCGACAAAGAGCCAAGAGGAGACAGTATAGGTTTGGCTGTTGATCGAGTTTGCGCCTACCCTCCCTATCTACATACAAACGTACCACGCTGCGGAACCCGCTTGGATAGCCGTCTTGCGCCCAACAGCTTTCTTTTCGCCTATCGCCGTCATCTCTGGAATCTTCTTCCGACATTCCTGCGTGATTGAGCATAGCCCAAGCCTGTGTGCGCAAGGAGGAAATTAACTGTTCCAGGATCAGGGCTTGATCTCTGCTGAGACGACTCCCGCAAACAGTCACTTTATTGCGGCGCCCCCCCCCTGTGGTTATACTTGGAAGACTGGAATTATTATCACCAACCTCCTTACTAATAATATCACCATCTGCAAGGGGAGTTTATTCCAGACGCCGCTCCTTTTTATTCCACATCTACCTTCGCCTGTAAGGTCAGGCCGGGAGTCAAAGTCATCTAGTAGTTTGGTTAAAGAATTACTTTTAGCCTTCAAGACAGGAGCTATCAGGAGTGAAATTGTCTTCGTTCTGGCTACTCTGCTAATATGAAGGTATGTCACGCCCAATCCCGCTATCTCGGCCCACCCTGCGATATTATTAATAATGATGTTTATTCTGTTTTTCGCTTTTTGTCCTGATTTTGACCCCGTCGTCGCTTGGGGTCGGACTAACGTTTCCTGCTATGGCTAACGCCCAATTCTTTTTCGTTGTTAACAGGCCATCCGGCGCTCGCTCAAGGGCGAGAAAGATCCCAAACCACAGCATATTTCCATCACTCCAAAGTCTGCAATTGCCATTCTCCCGCCAAAAAAGGTGAGTCATTTTTTATATATTTTATTATCCGTTGTCTTATAATATGTCTGGCTACGATGTTCCAACCAACACAAGAAAGCCCGCACGCAAATGAGGGGGAGGGATTTAAAAGAAACGCCACTAACGCAAAACAAAAAATTGGGGGTTGTTTCCAACATCTAGGTGATCAAAGCTCTTTATGACCACACTCCCGAATCTGGGAATACGCAGGAGCTGGCCTTCAGCAAAGGCGATTTTTTCCATGTCATAAGCAGAGAAGACGACACCGACTGGTACGAGGCCTGCAATCCTCTGATCCCAAGTGCGCGGGGTCTCGTTCCTGTCTCATTTTTCGAGGTTATTGGTAAAAACGAGCGTAACAGCGGTGGGTCGGCGGGGATTCCCGAAGAACATAAGCAGGAACCACACGATTCTGGTTTTTCTGATCGCAGTACACAACACGCTCGCACCGACTCGACTAACACCACGAAACAAGGTGCTCGCACCAGGATGTCCGCCATCGGGAAGGGCTCTGGCGCCATGGTCTATGGCATCGTGCAATATGATTTCAATGCGGAACGCCCGGATGAGCTGGATGCAAAGGCCGGCGAGGCCATAATCGTGATTGCCCAGTCTAATCCTGAGTGGTTTGTTGCGAAGCCCATCGGTCGGCTAGGTGGTCCTGGTTTGATTCCAGTATCGTTCATCGAAATTAGAGACATGACAACCGGGAAGTCCGTGGCGGATCCACATGAAGCCGTCAGACGAGCTGGTGTTCCGCGGGTCGAGGAATGGAAGAAGATGACGGCAGAGTATAAGAACAGCTCCATCACACTTGGGAAATTCGAGGGAGGGGCGCAAGGTGCGCCGCAAGACATGAGCAGGATGACCATGAATGGCGACCCTGTAAGTGCAAAATGAAGCAGGGACCCATTAAACTGAGCGGATTGTTGAAGCTGACATTTTTGTCAATAATTACAGTATCAACAACCGAGTCATAGTTCCGGCGTATACTCACCGCAGTATCAGAACCCCCCTTACCGACAATCCACCCAACAGAATCCACAACAGTCCCAAGGTCACTACGCCCTTGCGCCGATTTCCGCGTCCATTCCCCGGTATTGTTTCGATCAGGATAAATATTGGTATATCATTGAGGCAAGAATGGAGGATGGAAGGCACTGGGAATTGTCTAGATACTACCACGACTTTTACGACTTCCAGATTGCACTCCTAAGGGAATTTGAAGAGGAGGCTGGTAATAGGGGAAGGCCGCGGACACTGCCGTTTATGCCCGGCCCGGTGACTCATGTCACAGATGCGATCTCCAACGGTCGCCGGCAAAACCTGGATGAATACATTAAGAAACTACTGTCAATGCCGCCGCATATCTCGCGCTGTCACCTCGTCCGTCAACTGTTTGCTCCTCGACCGGGCGACTTCGAAATCGACCCTAATGTTAACTCAGAGGAGTATAATAGAGTTTCTGGCGGCTCGCATCATTCGTCCGGACAAGATCCTTCCCGCCCGGATTCTCACAATTCTTCAAGGATGAATTCCGGTGGGTATCCAGCTGGCTCAATGGGACCTCCACCATCGACGCGCCCACAACAAGGACAACGCCATTTGGGAAGCCCGCCGCAGTCGAATGGAGGTAGTGCTGGCATTGGACGCACCGAGTTGCAAAACCAGATGATGAACAGACAGCCTAGCTCTTTGACGCAAGCATCTGCTTCAAGTGCTGGAGCCATCAAGATCAAGGTATTCTTCCAGGATGATCTCATCGCCATCCGTGTGCCCAGCGACATCAACTTCCAGCAGCTCAAAGAGAAGCTCAAGGACCGCCTCAAGGTAGGCGACGATATTGTCCTGCAATACAAGGACGAGCCAAGCAATGGGTTTGCTGAACTACTCAGCGATAATGATTTGGATACTGCCTTGCAGCGTAATGCCAAACTTACGCTATATGTTAGTATTGCGTAGGAGAGTTGAGTTCCACGTCGGAAAACCTGTCCTTGCATTTTTGTTTCATTTTCGTCTTATGTAGGTAGCGGGGGCATGTTGGTTTGATTTTTATTTTCCTTTCCTTTTTATATATCGCTCTCTTCCCCATGTCTATTTTAATTTGTTATTTGATGTCCTCACTGAAATACCAGGATACGGATTTGAATGTATGGCACTGAAGGGATATGTGATAAGTGAGGACTTTTCCATTTGGCTTTTTTTTTATGATTTTGCTTCCTTTTACTACCCAAAATCTTATACCTCGCGCGCCTACTATCTGTTACTTCCCCATTTATATCCTGTTTTATCATCTCATCAGGGCCCGACCACATGTGTTCCACGCTTCCCTATGTCAACGCTAATGTCTTCACGGGCTGTACTTTTTCTACTAAACGACGTATGTCTACCTTCCTCGCGGACTATTTCATCACCCCTTTTTCCCGTACTAGAATCCGGTGTCCCTGGGCTGCTGTGTTTTTATCTCCGCTCCCTTTCAGTCATCTGTCACCCATTTTTTTTTGTTCTTTTCTCTTGTTACATAAAGTACCCCATTTGGTTTATGCTTTCTTATAGGTTTATTTTTATTACCCATTCTTCTTTTTCTATGTTTTCATCGAATCGCGGTCTATCTTATATGTCCTCTCGCTTTTAAGTTGAAAATTTTATATTATTTTATATTACTTGGATCAACTGATTGCCTACCCAACTTCAACCTTACTGTCTATTCTTTTGTAGATGCTCGTCTATTCAGGTATTGTTCATCCTGTTATTACATTGGCACTTGTATGGCTCAATACTCATGGAGCCTCTCTTCTCAGGTAAATATATTTTCGACCAGCCAGCCTAGTAATAATCACTTTGATCTCGATAATGAGTATTTGATACTGCATTGAGATGCTTGGATGCATATGCCCCTTTCCATGCTTACCTAAGCCTTCAACCTCGGCAACTCTGCCGACCCACACTGGCACCCCACCCTAACCGCAAACAGCCTAGCGCAGCCCTGCCCCCATCGCCGCCTTCTTCCCGTGGCTTTTCTTGTTCCCGGCTGATGCTTCTTCTCCGCCATCAACATTCAACAACAACTTCCCAACTGTCAACCACCCTCTCCCGCGCTGCTGTCAGTCTTTTACGCAGCATAATAAGCTGATGCGCGTCGCCTATAGCGTCTATATCTCTCTTTTGTCCTTTGTCTTTGCATAGCGTGGGTGCGCTTAAACTTAGTTAACCCTTTTCCGCCATCGTTTTGCCGGGTGCCGGACCTCCACGACCCCATTTCCTCCGATATACCTACCGTCTTTGTTTAGAGGGGCATTGCGCTCGCTTTTGACGGCTGTTGATGTGCCCATAGAGACATCCGTATTTCATTTTACGTGACCTACTAGGAATTAGGGATAGGGCTCGTCTTTCCCATCGCTACGATATACGGCGATCGGTTAGCCGAATCCCGCGCTTCGGGAGTTACGTATATTATTACTATATACCCTGCGGATTTTCGGGTTGGAAATTCGCGGAATATTTTATGTAATTGGACTGTTGCTGGATTGGTATAGAAAGCTGGCGACGCCCACTCGTTCAGGATTGGTTTGGGATCTTTTTCAAGGAAGAGCGGGGAAGAATATATGTAATCTCGGAGGTAGGAAGTATTCTGAAAGGGCCGCAGAAACGAATTAGAGAATGCGAGCACCGCTGCGCTCACGCCGTCCAACCCTCTTTGTGACCCCGCGCACTCAGCTGCCTGGTTCTAGAGTGCTTGTCCGTAGCGGATATGGCGCTGTTTGTGCGGATTGTCGGCGGAGTATGAGAGGGGTTGGTAGTGGACGAAGAGGGGCTCATACACTTACCGCTACATCGCGGATCCCGGGATCGAGGATAGATTTCGCGAGAGAGACATATCTCGCTGGCCAGCATCAGCAGCAGGTTAGGTCGGCTTCAGGTAGTGCAGCGGGCACTGCTGAGGCTGTCGGGGAGACGGCTTCGGGTGTTCTTGGTGGGAAAGAGATTTATGGACCGATGCAGGAGTACGAGGCGCGTGTGGAAGCGGGGAGGTTGAGAGATGATAAGCATCAAAGAGGTATGGTGTTTTTGTTCTATGGGGCTGTGCAGCCCGAAGAACTACAGGGACTGGTTTGCTAACGATCATGGCTTACAGACATCATCCAACATCTCCAGGACCTCCACGAGATGCTCCGCGCCTACAATCCGCCAACCGTCGTCCACCCATCTCTCGAATCGCTCACCCCTCAATCAAAACCCTCTTTCCTCAGCTCGCTCTTCAACCGCACCCCGCCCCCGCCAGCTGGCACCCAAATTCCCGAAAATCTGCCTAAGGGCCTCTACATGTTTGGCGACGTGGGATGCGGCAAGACAATGCTGATGGACCTGTTCTTCGATACTCTGCCGCCCAACATTGACTCGCGGCAGCGTATCCATTTCCACAACTTTATGCAGGACGTGCATAAGCGGTTGCATGTGATGAAGATGAAGCATGGAAACGACTTTGATGCGGTGCCATTTGTTGCGGCTGATATTGCGGAGGGGTCAAGCGTATTGTGTTTTGATGAGTTTCAGTGTACGGATGTGGCGGACGCAATGATTCTGAGGAGGTGTGTACCTATCCCTTTTTCGTTTAGCTTTACGCGAGCGTATACTAACATATTCCCAGGCTCCTCGAATCTCTCATGTCCCATGGCGTGGTCCTCGTCACCACCTCCAACCGCCACCCAGACGACCTGTACAAAAACGGCATCCAGCGCGAATCCTTCATCCCGTGCATCACTTTGCTGAAAACTTCCTTGACCGTGCTTAACCTCGACTCCGCCACTGATTACCGCAAAATCCCCCGCCCGCCGTCGGGCGTCTACCACCACCCGCTCGGAATGCCCGCCAATCACCACGCGGATAAGTGGTTCGAGTACTTGGGTGACTTTGCCAATGACCCGCCGCACCGGGCTGTGCATCAAGTTTGGGGTCGGGATGTCGAGGTACCATTGGCAAGTGGCAAGGCGGCTAGGTTTACCTTTGATCAGTTGATAGGACGGGCGACGGGGGCGGCGGATTATTTGGAGCTGATGAGGAGTTATGAAGCGTTTATAATCACGGATGTTCCTGGGATGACGATCCGGCAAAGGGATTTGGCGAGGAGGTTCATTACCTTTATTGATGCTGTTTATGAGAGTCGGGTGTGTGCCCTTTTTTCATCGCTTCTTTTGTTTATGTTTACGCCCTTTTTTGCAACTTACTAACCAACCTCGCAGGCAAAACTAGTTCTCACCACGACCGTCCCCCTGACAAACCTCTTCCTCTCCGACGAAGAACTCCAAGAATCAATCTCAGAGAACGACTCGTCCAAAAAGAACACCAAGGACGTCAAAGCCAATGATGAAGAAGTCCCCGAAAATCTCCCTGATGCCATGCGCAACCTCATGGATGATCTAGGTTTGTCCATGTCCGCGCTTAAATCCAGCTCTATATTCTCCGGTGACGAGGAGCGCTTTGCATTTGCACGAGCGTTATCGAGACTGTCAGAGATGGAGGGCAAAGACTGGGTTGAGCGGGGATTAGGTATCGGTATGGATGCCAAGGCGGGGGAAGGGGAGAAGGCAGCGTGGAATAAGGCGAGGAGTCGGTGGAGAGAGGATAGCCTGTAGGTTTGTCCCGCGGGGTGGGGTGGCGCACATGTAAATAGGTGAGTTACTTTGAAGATATGTTTATATGGGCGGATTACATTGGCTTTTTGGATTAAGTTGACGCTTTATGTGGAATTGATAATGACTCGTTTCTTCTTTCTAGATATAGAATTATAGATGATTTACTGTATTATATCGGACAATGTATTTTTCTTCTTTGATGGATAAAATTTAGCCCCCTTTATTCATGACTTGGCAGGTCAAAGAATGCGTGATTACCGGCAGTCCTTTTCCACGAACGTCTTGACTCTGCCTCATCTTCTAGTAGCTACCACTCAAGGGCGATCTTGCGACGATGGTGAATCCAGCCGTCCATCACCCTTCGTTCCTCGAAGTCTCTCAAGACATAGGGCGGATCTCTCCCCTAGAGTATCGGGAACTGCCAGTCCAAAAACGACTCAGGGTGTACTATAAAAAAATGAAGAAAAAAGCCCCCCCGATTCTCCCTCTTTGTTTCTTTGTGGTTTTGTACAACACCGACTACCAACATCCTTCGACCTTGAAAGAAGACTGACAATAGTCCTTCGCAAACTCCTAGACGCCATCAGCCGGCTCTTCCCCACATCTCCATCGCCCCGTTGGTCTATACGCTACCCTACCGCCTTCACATACACCACCATTACCACGGACTACACCCAGTACATATCAGCATCCCCCCTCAAAATCATGTGCCTAGCACAGAGGATTAAATATAGCTGTGGCCATCGAACCGGCATACGTATGATTAACCAATATCCTAACGGCACCGCAAATAACCCCTGTATGGCGGTTAGGTGGAAGCCAACCATGTATCCGAGTTATCCATGCCCGCAGTGCAGCAGTGATGGGAAGCGTAAACGATGATGACTAGAACTGTTTTGGCCGTGGTTAGGTACAGGGGTTAAGTTGCTCAAAGAATGGTTATTTTTGAAGCGCGAACTGGTGGGATATTTTATGAATTATATGTCGGTGTTGGGGATTGACTTTTTGTGTGAGCTTAGTATTGATATGTGTGTTTGAAGACTGAATATGTATTTGTTGTATAATGGATATAATGGAATTTGCCTTGCTAGGTAATTGTATACTAAAAAACTATAAATACCTGTTCTTAATCTTTACGCCCTTGATTCTGCTACCCACTCCTGGATCTGAGAGGCATATATGCCTGAAGGGAATTATCCTTTATGATGTAGAGCCTAGAAATGTTACATTCCTTTTCTCCAGTGTTTGTAACCCTTTCAACAGTTCCCTCCAAAACCGATGTGTAAAGGAACCAACCACCTTCTAAGTCATCTTGTATCTCTTTTGCGATATAAATAATCAACAAGAGGGGGCGAAGGTTGGAAACTTTCCATCTTGTGATGCGGCATTCTGAACCCCTTTACTTTTATCTCCTTTCACTCATCAAAGTGAAAGACGAACCATTCAACAACTACATTACTTTGAATGTCTCATAACACAGATTTTGCAAGCGTGCTGGCAGTCTCCGGTGATGAAGGGAGGGAGAAGTCATACTATAAAAGCTGCTCTTTTCTTCTCCTCCTCGATATAGCTTTTCTGTTTCTATACAACATACCTACACCATCAGAATTTCTTTCCGTGTCTATCCAAGTTCACTCATACTACTACTCTCCACGTTACAAAGGCTTTCAGTTACACTCCCACGCATAGAAAAATCGAAACACCTTCGCATCCATCAACAATCCTCGATCTACCTCCGCACCACGTATTTACGAATCATACATCATCTAAAACTACGCACACCTCATAAAGCCATGTGCACAACAGTCACCATCGTCGGCGACTGCGGCCATAAAATTGCCGAGTACATAGAACCCTGCCCAGACGAAAAAAACAACGAACCATGCAAGGATGCCAAAGCGACCGATGAAATAAAATGGAAAACGCCTTGCCCTAACTGCGAGTGACGGCAGGGGAGATGATAAATGGGAATGAGGTGGTCTTTTGGTGTATTTGGCGTGTGAGAGGGAGAAAGAGAAAGGTGGGGGGCGGTGTGGTGAGGGGTGGTTTTGGCGAAATGAGAGAGAGAAGGTGCTGCGGTTTGAATGCTGAAGGTTATCAATTCTAAGCTGTTTTCATTTTGCAGGAAAGGGATGGGAGATGGGAGGACGGTGTAAATTGATGGGATACTCTGCTTTCTTTTCTTCTCATGCGTTGGAAATTGTAAGATTGGCCCTGTTATACATGTAGCAAACTCCAGAACGCGAAATATAAATCGTTGACCCAAACCAAAGCGCTGCGGCGCGGCTTGTTGTGAACAAGAGAAACCACAGAGCCTAGCTCCTGGTGACTTTTTTTTTAAAAATATCAGCTCATCATATAGATCTTGACAATAGGATATGGGCATCAGTCAATAAGACTCGAATCCATGAGTGACAAAGACCGAACTAAAGAAAGCTCATTGGTCGCAGATAACTAAGAAAAAGGGGCAAACATCAACAAATCCAAAAAACCACTGGCACCCCACATCCTTAAGGGTATGTTAGCTAAAATAAGAAAGCCATATAAACAAAAAAGCCAGAATAAATATCACGTACAGTACATCAGCATGGAAACATAAGACCCATCAAAAATAAACACCAAGATTGGAAATGAGCCAAAGTCATCACAAAGCCATAAAATCATACACATAAAAAGCATCCAGAAGACATAAAAATGAGAGAACCTACTTCCTCCAAAACCTCAACTTCCCTGCCTTCCTCTTCATCTCCCACCCGGCCTCACTCGCCCAATCACTAACCTTCTCGCCCATACTCCTCCCGGTAGACGAGAAGCCAACCGAGCTGCCCGCCCCGCTAGTCCCAGCACCGGTACTCCCGCCTCCGCCACTCGAAGAGCCGAGGTAGCTGCCATATCCATACCCTGTACCTCCAGCCGCTGCAAACTTCATCTTCCCCTCCATGACTTGATGAATAACATTCAGCACCGCAAACGTCGACGAGCCAATTGCTCTAAACAGCGCGAGAGCAGCAACACTCCACAGCACAAAAGCTAGGTATCCGTTATTGCCCGCGGACTTCTCTGTGAACGACTCTGACACGGCCATGGCGAGGATTGCGTTGGCCACAACCCACACAGACACCATGTACGTGCGCACGGCGCGGTAGTAGTCTTCCTGCATCTGTGCCTCGGACGGCTCGATAGGGGCCACCTCGAGCCTATCGCGCAGATTACGCAGCGCCTCGTCATACCCGCTATCAATGTCCAGCTGCTCGGATGGCATTTCCAACTCGACCGTAGATGAGCCGGTAGTACGCGCGGTGCCAAGGTCAGTATGGATAACGTTATCACCCTTGGTACCCCAGGTAACGTCGTGGGTGTTGCAGAAGGCATAGACCTGTAGGGTGCAAATGTAACTGGGAAGGAGGGCAAAGTATTGTGCGGACGAGGTGAACATATGCCAGGGGTCCAGGTAGAGGAAGGACATGATAAAGTAGAGACCGACAGTCGAGAGGGTAGAAACGATGATATTGGTGAAGGTGTTGTTGCCGAGTTTCACGCGCTCTTCGAGGGGCTCCTCACTGGTTTTGAGCTGGGTGACGACCATGTACAGGGCGGAGAAGACGGTGTAAACCATTATTATAAAGTACACAAACATGCCGGACATGAACATCTTTTTCGCACTGTAGGGGGTGTCAGCTATCAATACTGTAGCGAGGATTAGAAAATAATCTACTTACCCCTGAGGCCGATTTCCCATTGACAAAATAAACTGCAGACAGATGAGTAGGACGCAGGCATATCGTAAGATCACGAAAATATATTTCCCAATATTATGTCCAAACGGGTCCATTTTTGGATCTGACAAGGCGCCCGCAATGAAGTAAAAGGTGAGGTAGAAGTTCGCCTATATGCAACGGAGCAGTCAGTCCACTGCAAAGAGCGCTGATTGAACTCTACTAGTATTTTTTGGAGGGAGTCCTACTTACCAAAGAGAAGAAAGTAAAAGCCAAAGAAACAAACTGGTATATGAATTCGATATGCAGCAAAATCTTCCTTGCGATTGTATGGTCCGTTCGCCAAACTTGCCGAAAGTGAATCAGAGAATAAACCGCTGCGAAAAATGCACCGTTAAGCCATCGGCGCCGTTGGGAGATAAACTCGGGTACAGTATCTATACGGTCACGCGAGGTTAGCGCGAAGGTTAGGGCATTTCGCGACCATGAAAATTACAAAACGTACCTGGAACATCGGTCTCTCCAACTGCGCTTTTAACGAACTTCAAAACCCATTGTTCTTCCCGCTTAGCCACCAACTCCCAGCACAGAATTCGATCTTCTGCAAGATACATGTTGGCAGTAAACACGTCCGCATTTTTGCCGTGAAGCATCTCACCCTTGAAGTACTGGCTAAGAGGCCCATGGCCCGTACTGTCATTTTGCAGAGCATGGTAACGGTACGCGCTCAAAGCACCGGGAAGGACGGTGATGTATCCAAAAACGGACTCTAGCGGTTTATCAAGAATATTCGACATCTTATATTCGAAGTTTTGTGACGCGACGAGCGGATTCAACAAGCCAAGCCAGCCCTTGCCCTTCCCAGCTTTAATTTCTCCAGCAGCTCCGGCAACATTTGAATCTTGATCAAATGCTTTCCAAAGATGGTATAGAGCTGTAGGAGCGGGTTTGGTACCCACATCAAGCAGGATACAGACGTTGGGAGTCAGGGCACGCCCGAACGCATTGAAGAACCACCTATGCGAGTTGAGCTTTTTCTCATTGCGTTCTTTCAAGCAGAAGATCATTTGACAAGGCACAATCCCTTTCTCTGCACCCTTGAATTTAAGGTCGGGATCCAAGGAGACTTGCGTTGTGTACTCATAAACGTGTGCGTTGACCGGCTTCTGGTTGACAATATTCTTTGCGATGCCGTCTTGATAGACGCCCATGGCAGCAAGAGCATTGAGTGTACGGGGATGAACCTTTTGTCTACCATCTGAAATGATACAGACAACAATCTTTTGCCAACCATCTTTGCCCCAAGTTCGCGATTTCGTTCTGGAGCAAAAGTGCGAAATATTTCGCATGATTCCGTGCATGGTACGGGTGAAGTCAATCTCATTCTCATTGTACATGGTCACGCAAACGAACAACTCGGTTTCACGCATCGTGCTGCCGATATTCTGACGAAGTTTATATCCCTTGACTGTAAAATCGTCTGGATCGCAGGTGACGGCCGTGTATCTCATATGGGTAAATTCGCGGTCATCTCGGCGGGGAAGAAAGCTGTGCAGTATTGTCGGGATTTTACACTCCAAAATCAACTCTCCGTTGATGAGCCGAACTTCTTTCTTCGTCATCTGAGCCTTACGAACACCTCTGCGTTCTTGTCGCCCGGTTGGTGCTGGGCCGTAGTGAACATTCAGATCAGCCTCTTCATCGTCATCGTCATCCAGGTCGACCTTGCTCATCTCTTCCTTTTCATCGGTAACAACAGTGGAATCGCTGAGATAGGAACTGTATGACTTAACGCTTGAGCGCACGCGGCTTCTCTGGCCTACGGTTCTTCCTCCACCTCCAAAGGGATCATCTCCATTATCGTCTCCATCAGCAATGTCAATACTTGTATCACCAGCTGACGAAGGCGGTGGACCGGAGAACAACGGGGCTGGAGGTAGTGGTCGGCGAGGGCTCCCACCATATCTGGAACTGGGGGTCCCGGGTCTTGGACTGCCGTTAATGTCTGGAGGTTCGTAGTTCACGCTGGATACGGAGGGAGGTGGCCGTGACCATTCAGAGCCTCGAGAGGGTGTCCAGGGACGCGTTGGGGATGTCGACCGAGCGGGAAGATGAGGCGCGTCTGTTACTGGGTCTGAGGGTAGCATATTGGGCGCTTGGCCAAGGCTGGACGAGGGCCGAGAGGGCGGAAGGGATGAAGTGGATGCGGATTGCTGGTGTAGAGGGTGGTATCGCTGGGGAGAGGGTCGCATCATGTTTATGGGGCTTCTGTTGGGGTTATTGTCAGTCACATTGTCCGATTTGGGTGCTTCACTCGTGGAAGATCCTTGGGTCTTTAGGTGCTGTTCTAATGACGACAGTGTAATTGTCCTAGTAATACTCTCGGGGCGTTTGGGTAACATAGCGCCTGGGTTCTTAGGTGAGGCAAGACGGAGCGGCTCCGGAACCATAGCGGAATCTCGGGATTTTTTGCGGCATATGGCTCTGACTCTGCTTAATTTGCTCTGGGCCGAACTGCTCTCTTGCTGTGCAGATTCTTCCTTCCAAGTGACGCGCAAGGGCTGTTTATTTGGAGAAAGGGTTGAAGGAGCGCCGGACGCACCTCCGTTGGATGTAATTGGTGCAGGGGAATGAATAGGGGCTGGAGAGGGGCCATTTTTGATTTGGGTTTCCTTGGGAGCCTCTCCGGCTTGTTTTGCCATCACAGAGCGAAGAAAACATTTTTCCCGCATAGTAATAGAAGGAGAACTAGTAGAAGAGGGAGCTCCATCTTTTGAAACTACATACTGTTGACGCGGAGGCATGTTTTGATGCCGTCCAAACTTTCCTTGCCCTCCATAGTCGGCCTCGTCGTCATCAACATTTCCAAAATTACTTTCACCAGACGGTAGAAGTCGCATGGATGCAGCATTGTTCCGAGTACTCGCGGGTGTCGTAGTCGTCATATCGTCGTTATCATCAATCCCAGGTGGTTCGCCAGGGTAAGCGTACGACGGGGGTTCCTCGTCGTATGTGGGGGGCGCCGACCGGTCGTGTGGTGAGGAAAAGGGATTCATTGTCTCCTAGAAGCTTTGGGCTTTCTTCTTGCTTTTACTCAATAATCAGGTTATATACAGCATGTATTGCTGTAACTTCTCGAAGTTCTTCTCATAAACGTTGAGAAGAACTTTAATATCGTGCGATGAACAGGTGGTTTAAACGGATAAAGCGCTTCGGTTTTTGTAATATAAAATGTTATTGTATAGAGAATGGTATGTGGATGCGCGCTTCGGTTTACCCAACCCACTGCGCAACTTGAGCTGCCGCAATGGAATTCCGCTGCTGTAGAAGATTAGCTTGAGCGTCCCAACACATGGAAGGATTTGCGAGAAAAAGCGCAAGTCTAGATGGTGCGTTACCAATTTGCAAATGTTTACTTCATCAGTCGCATAAGGAGCGGAGTAAATGTAAACAAGTTTGCGCCAGCAACCCGTAGAGATGATAGTTGCGCTTGATGTTTACTATATGCGTCCGAACGATAGATACGGAAAGCTCAAAGAGAATGAAAGCGCCAGCGAGTAGTATGTTGGCAATACCTAATGGCAAAAAGTACCAGTTCTGTAATTAACCAGATAGAAGGCGGGGAGTGGTGCAGGACGGGACGGTGGAACAGGACAGAGGAGATACATGTCGTTGATGGAGCTGGCGGAGAGGAGGGATGTCACGTGCTTATGTTGATAAACTGCGGTTGTTATGGCAACAACCATTTCATGGCAGAAACGGATTAGTCAGGAAGGCAAACACAGCAAACAGCCCGCTTGAGCCTCCACTAGAAGTTTGGGCGGGCTCCATAGCCTTGAGTTTATTTCAACTTCATGCCGTCGCATTTCCAAAGTGAAACACCGAAGAGCAGCTCAAGGATAATTTCAAAGCCAATATCCTATTAGCAAGATTTCAGCCAAATGATTGAGCTAGAACAAGTATCATGGTCGTATCTTGCTACTAACCTATTTGGGGTTGCATATCTTAAGAAGGTTTGTACCCTCTCCTTGTCTCCTTTTCATTACAGATATATTCATTGGTTAGGCATCTGGCGTTGAAGGTGTGTGGGGCACGTGACTAGGGCTGCCGTGGCATAACCCCAACAATTTCACCACTTTCTTGAACACACCACTTTCTTGAACGCTTAGTCATGTGATATAGTTTGTGTTGGGGTTATGCCACGGCAGCCCTAGTCACGTGCCCCACACACCTTCATTAGTTTCCCACAACCTAGCTAGCTTACACCAATTAACAACGTTCACCTTATGAGGTTATGAAGCCCTCTAAGCTTTAATTAAGCGCCACTACATGTGATTTGACGTCATATTCATATCTCCACATGCTTATGACGACCCCTTTTACTGTTTAATTGATGAATTGAATTCACATTCGATTTTGAGACCTTCCATCGCGGATGGTTGGTGGGTTGAGGTCTGGTGG